>OMLF01049051.1:0-15520 GCA_900302615.1 Holocentrus rufus | reverse complement strand
ATCAACCTCTGCCAATTTAAAGCTAGCAAACACACACACACACACACACACACACACACACACACACACTGGGAGCCATTAGCAAGCAAAGCCTACAGGTGGATGTCAGGGTGGTGTGGGAGAGGTACAGGCAGCAGCAGCAACAGAGGCAGCAGGGTGAGAAGGAGCAAAAAAAAAAAGAAAGGAGCAGGTTGAGTTTGACAGCTTAAATAGCAGATCCACGGCGGAGTGTCACTCAAACTGTCCGCCTGAACTACATGTGGGCTCCGCTTCATTTCCGGCAGGTCAAAATGTTAAAGAGTAAGTCAACACTAAATCACATATGGCTGCACTGCAGTGTGGAGGTTGAAACTTTCAGGCATGCGGCTTGAATCAGTGATGCCACAGCAGGTCCTCTTCACCAGCTGTTAATGGCAAAATACCTGTCTTGATATCACTGAATGGGTGTGGCCAGAGGTGCAACACGCCTGAAACTTTTAAGTGTCTTTTGAGGTTGGAAATGCATTCAACATGTTTATTTGGCCTCAAGGACACACACACACACACACACACACACACACACACACACATAAACGATGAATCTTAATAAAACCACATGTGTTTACAAGGAAAACTACACTGGCTATGTCCATTTCTACCTGCTCTTTCATGTTGCTCTGACTTTCTCTGTTCCCTTTTCTCTAGTCCCACCCTGCTCCCTCCCTGGTCTTTGGCCATCTGAAGCGTTGCAAGTCAAAAGCACTATGTGAGGCAACTGCTGCAAGACTGTTAGATGACCTTTCATACTTTTAATCTGTGATTCTGTCTGTGCTGCTTAGTCAACCTTTGGAAATTGGAAACTTTTCTCCTCCTCCTCTCTGCTCAACTCCCACCCAGTGGTGGCACGGTGTGGCAGATGTCACCCTAAAAAAAGGCCTTGCCATCCCACCTGCCACCCCAATTGGGTGATACAATAATAAAAACAAAATGTTGCTGCTGGTTGGAAATTTACTCTAATGTCCCAGTGCAAGTAAAAGCACCATTAGGCGATGTCACAGCCATGCATAGCAGCAGCGGCCAGTCGAGCGTGCGGGAAATTTCAAGCGTGATGGTGCTGTGTGGTGAAGTTTCCCATTTTCCTAAACTTATTACAGCTTTTTTATAGCAGGAAAACCATGATTGCAGGAAGCTGCAGACACTTGGATAGTTTCTTGTCGCACTTGATAATTATCTGCTTGGCTGTCAGTCAAAGTTAAAACGCGTTCCCTTAAACGAACCGAGCGTTATCACAGTTCAAATTTAATTGTCATGCCCATTCGCTCCCGGGAGAGAACAGCCTGACAGCGTCTCGCCGCTCTCTCATGGGAGAGAACACCTCCGATACATACGCCTCCCGAGAGGCACAAGTAAAAAACAGATAACCCCGTCACTCCCCACCCTGCACAAACTCCATGCCACTCCTTTGTCACCCCATGTAAACATTTCTAGATCTGCCACTGCCCCCGCCCCTGCTGCTTTTGCCAAATACTTTGCAACCTACTTTGAGAGGGAGGCTGATAACACCCAGGGCTGTTTTTGATCTTATCACACCAACTACATCCACTCCACTGCCTCCTCCTCCTCTAACCTTCCTCACACTCTCTTATAGTCTCTCTCCGCACCATGGCTTATCTCTGTCATCATATCTCACAAAATTCCTTTGTTTAAGACACTCAGTTCTGTTTTTATTTTCTGTATCCTGTCAATCAGGCTTCATTGTGTGTCTCTGCACACCACACTGACACACACACACACACACACACACACACACACACACTACAAGTAGCTTACAAATCTTCAGGGTCTGATCCTGATGCCCACCTGTATTTGGTCCAAAACCGGCCTAGTACGGATTTAATCTGGTGAAGGCCGACGATGTCTGTATAGATCAGATTTAGTGTTAATTTAACATTACGAGGTGGACAGGACCCTGTAGGAATCCCAAGGATCCTAGAGAGAGGAGAGAGAGAGACAAGGACAGACAACAGAAAGATATAAAGTAAAAGAAAAAGTGGGAACACCGTTGTTAAGTATTCAAAGAGTCAACTTAGTGTTCTATTCTCAAGGTTGTTTTTCTGTCAAAAAGTGCTTCTAAAAGGGAATTCTAAACTATTTGATAGATTTTTTTTCCTGCGCTAAATCACTAGTCAAGTGTACCTACTACCTAAGTAGAATACAGGAGCTCAAATTCAAGCAAAGAGAGTGTATGTCTCTTCTTTTGTGGTGTTTGACCAATTCTGCTTTCCTCTCCGTTTACCTCTGACAAAATGTGACATCCTTGACTCTTCAAAAAGCGGGTGATTAACAGAGGTCTTAGTTTGTGGCTGTACTCACTCCCTCAGGTCCTTTAAGGAGGCGGAGAGATGGAGATGGTGACCGAGGATGTACAGAGTGGAGATGAGGTCGCTCCACTGGACTAGCTCCCCCAGTGGGCCCCCGCTGAAGGCGGTCTCTGCCATTCTGAAACCCGATTCATCCGTCACCAGGCCAGGATGCACCAAGATCTGCGGGGGGAAGAGGGGAGGAAGTCCATGGATTACAAACAGCCTCCAATGTTCTCTCTTCTTCTTTGATCCATTCAGGTTTTACAAGGCACATGCAGTTTTGTTAACAACAGGGACTTCCAGCTAGAAAACTGGCGGTTAGTTAATTACAGAGGTTTGTGAAATTGGCAGAATTTGAATATTTCTGTGGTCATTTTCAGCCGTAACTGTGAGCTTCAAAGATATACAGGATGGTCTGACCAATCTGATGGTCTGATCAATCTTATTCTGCCCGTTGGCTTCGTGCTCCAAACTGACCAGCTGACCAGCTGCACCGAGTAGGATTTTGGCTTGGGTCCACAAGTAGTGCAGCACCCAAGAAACTTTTTAGTGTTTTGCCTATTACACTCAAATTGTACTGCCCATTATCATTTATACATTACTAATATAATTAACTTCATTCACTTTCGGACATAGCTTATCTGTTGCACTTCATTTATTGACTGAGGCCATCCTCTGCTTCATCCATTTTAATTAAGTTGATAGGACAAGTTGGTCCACAACCCAAATTAATCTGCCATTTATATTTTGAAATGTTAATAATTAATAACAAATTTATGGCTGATTTTCATGAGACTGCGATTTATTTTAATTCTGTTGCACCAACGATGCCTATATTTTACTAATACCAAAATATTGAAACATAAGCCATTCTGAAATAGGTAAAAACATACTCAATACCACACGTGCATCACATCAAATATTCCTGGCATTTATGACTGCTGTTCTGAGCATGAATTAAGCAGATTGACATCTGTTTGTCCTAAATACTCCAGTCACTGGAGTATTTTTTCACTAGTGAAAACAACAGGGAGTGGGACATTACCTGTTTAGCTGTCCGCTCTGCCAGGTTGTACTTGTCTGAAAGAGAACGCCCAGCCTTCACCCAAACCTCATCCATACTGCGAACCCTTTGGTAGATCCAGCGGAACTGAGTTTTCCCCGTCAGAAATGAGTACAGTTCTTCCAGACTGTCCCGTACCACTGCAGGACCAGGCTCCAAAGTCGCCTGGGAGATGGAAACACACAGACGTCATTCCATGTTATTTGCAATTTGGTGGTTTCTGCCCCTTTCCTGGCAAACGTTCAGCATAATCGGTTTGCGGATGCGAAACGGCAGGCGGCTGCTAAAATACACTTTCTTTTGGACTAAGACCTTGTGCTCACCATTCATAAATCCCCATGCTTGTACGCAGGCAAAGAGTAAGAAATGCACCAAGAAGAGTAGAAAAGTCCCAGTAGATTAGTGGTGTGTAAAGTACAGTACATAAACAGGCACATATGTCTATGAACACACACACACACACACACACACACACACACACACACACTGCAATGTGTGCAACCTCGCTTGTGCATTCTCACTAGGGCTGGGCAATATATCAATATTATAGTGATATCGTGATATAAGATTCGGCATCATCTGGGATTTTGGGTATCATGATATGGTGATATGACATAAGTGTTGTCTTTTCAGGTTTTAAAGACTGCATTACAGTAAAGGAATGCAGATTTCTGAACTTACTGGACTGTTACAGCCGTTCCCTCTACCTACTTAGTCATCATATCCACATTTCTAATAACTGTTTATCAGCAATCTCACTGTGCAAATATTTTGTGAAAGCACTGGTAGTCATCCTTACAATATCACCACAAAATCGATACTGAGATATTGGGTCAAAAAGATTGTGATATTTGATTTTGTCCATATCGCTCAGTCCTAATTCTCAGGCCTTTGGTCTTACCTCAGAGTTATCTGATAGAGTTGGGACCACTCGACCTGGAAGCAGAGGACACCAGGACTCTACCTTAAAACAACAAAGAGAGAAGAAAGAGGGCGAAAAAAGTTGGTTGTTACACACACACACACACAACACACACACACAGATTTCTATTTGCTCCTGCAAATTCTTGAAAGTAACACTTTAAATTGTTTTTTGATGGGTTGCTTGGCCCCAAGGAGTCACAGGATTGGGTGTTGTTTTGCTCCAAACTGACAGAAGATATAATGAGTTTCTCATTTCAGCAGAGTTATGTAACCAGTGTTGTCAGTTTAAAGTCTGAATACCTCACTGAGGTAGATGAGCATGGAGCAGAGAGACCCATTGACACCATGGCTGCCGTAGCAGGGGTCAGATGTCCACATCGTCTTCATCCACTGGTGCAAAGATCAACCACAAATGGCACAAACAAATAAGCAAACAAACAAATAAGCAAACAAAACTGACCCAACACTCGAAATGGTAGAAGTGAAACTTTACATAATCACAAACTATGGTCAAGAGCTGAACTATCTGGAGACCAGAATAGCTTTTAAAAATTACATTGAAACAATGAAACTGTACAACTTCTAACACCACTGCCACTTATTTTTACATGTAAAGATAAGACACTAGTTAATTTTTTGATGTAATTATTATGCTAATCTATTTAATAATAAAGAACAATAAGCAAATTAATAGTTAGTATCCTACTCCTGAGTTTGCCTCTGAATACCTGAATATACAAATTAGTTTTCATTGATAAGATGACAATACAACAATAAAAAATAACAGCATTCAGTTGGTCACCTCCAACTTCCCTTCACATTCTTTGTATCCATCCATAGATGGTAGTGGACAGTTTTCTTCCTCTTCACGTTGATTTTCTTAGAAAGAAGCAGAGAAATGGACGAGGTGCATGAGGATTTTGGCTTCTTCTTCTGATGTCATTATCTTGTGTTACTAATCACAACACTGACTTCACTTTTTCTGATCTTAAGATGCTTTGTGTGTACGGCACTGTAAAATGGGTTTTATCTTATGGAAACAAATAAGTTCTCTGCAGGGGGTGCCACAGAGTAATAAGGTATGACCCCAATCTCGTTAAAAACTTGTAAACTTGTACACTTAAAAAGTGTATTATCAGTTCCTGCTGAGTGAAACTTAGTGAAGTGTGCAAGAAAGCTAGTCCTCTTTCATTTTTTTTTTTTTTCGTCATTAAGAATCAAGACAGCATGACACATCCAGCCTTCTAATTTACACCAGGAGCCTGAGAGAGCAGTTGCAGGGGGAGGGAGAGTTATATAAAGACAAATTTAACAGTTGAGCAGTTAGGTGGTAGGTGCTGTGTTCAAGACCTCCTGCAGTCAGCATTGAGAGAGGGGTGAGTATTTCCTTAGGCAGATGTTCCCAACTGATGTTCCCATACACATGGAAGTTGAAGGTACACAATCACTAGCATCCCAGCCGCCCTAGACCACACAGTATTGGGCATGCCACATTATGGGTGAGATACTACACACAAGACCAAGAACAGCAGTGTTACAGCAAGTGTTAATGTAATGCATATAATATTGATATACATATATAGCTACCACAATCTAGTCTAGATAGCTAGCTAGTAGTTAACTAGCTAGTGAAGTGGCTAACCCTGGATTCATGTGGTCTGTGATTTATTGGATATGTGAGTTTCCCACTTGTAAACAACTCTTCCATCCAAGCAGTTCATGTTCATGCCATGTTGGATAGATTATAAGTTCAACTTGACAACTTGTCTTGGTGAGTTTAGATGGGAAATTCACATTTATGGTCATAATGATATAGCATGAACACACTGAAAGACCAACATTTGCTTTATTAATCAAGCTAGCCATAGTAGCTGGAAAGCAACCTTTGGTTTTCAGTGTATTCGTTCATAACACTAGAGATATCAAGAAACATCTATGTCTCTAAAATATGTCCTTTGCCAAGCAGTTAACGTTACAAATTGAGCAAATTGTGCTGCATCTAGAATCCCGATCTCTTCAACTTGGACGCCAGACAGACACAGGACAGCATTTAGAAGGTACATCCTTGTAGTAAACCAATGTTGTCTACCCAATAAATCTGGGTCAAAAACTCTGGGTTTATAGATAGAATATTAATTTTACTTTACTCTTAAGAGCTCGTGGGCCTTAATTGTTCTTGTTTGGGTGTGATCACAGTAAGTTCACTCCCCTTAACATTCATCTTTGGGTCATAGAGGAAAGGAGGAGGTAGGGGAGGAGAGGGGTGATTTTTGAAGCTTTGGGATGCATCTGATATTCTGCACTCCAGGCCAGTGTAATTTTACCAGATTTAATTTGCTGCTCCTTCTTCTCCTCTTGTTTCTTCACCAGTATGTTGAGGAGTTCCTCTAAGTGATTCACTTCCTGTTGTAGATGGATCTTGTCAGAATGCAGCTCCTTAATGATCTCTTCCCTCCTAAGCCCTTTTTCCGCCTCTGCCTCCATTTTAACCTGAAGCACCTCTACTTCTGGCTTGCAGTCCTTTATAGGGGCAGGAGGCGCAGGTGAGGCTGGGAAAAGAGTGCTAGACTGATTATCTGCCTCAAACATATTTCCAGATCTACATGGAAAGGGCTGTGCCAGTGAAAACAATCGAATATTCAAATATCCAATAATACTAGGAAACTGTGCAGGGTTTTCGCTAGTGTTGAGTGAAAATGCAGAATCACTTGAAAATTAAAAACTTTCTGACTCCTCAGTGTTGCCGAAACAAAGCTTACATGACATTTAGACATAGATGTGACATAATATAACCATTTGTGCTGAAAATATATCGACAGTCGATCTTGTGTTTCTCAGAGGATTCAAATTTACCTTCCACCATGGTCAGAAGAATGTCCACAAACTTGGTTAAAGTCTTCATTAGGTCTGGAAGAGAAATTAGAGGTACATGAAAGAGGAGAAAGCAGGGGGAATAAAGAGAAAATGAACAGAGAGAGGATGAGAAGAGAAAGTGCAGGGATGAAAATTTTAAAATATCTCATTCTTCTTTCCCATAGCGAAGAACACTCAGGATTGCAACGGCATATTCAAACTCTTCCATTGTAATTGAGTGCTGCTCAACAAAAAAGGGAAACAGTGTGAGCAAACCCTTACTTACCGCAATTCACTGCAATGTTTCCTGCCATTATGTTCATCTCACCTTGCCTTGAACATCCTCCTTTCCTGTGATTATCTACCTCTTTCATTTGTCAAAGCTCTGGAAAGCTCATCTGACTACCCTTCATTTCTATCAAATCTCCCCATTGCTACAATGACATGCACCTCCAGAGAGGATGCTTAATCATTCGGTATTCAAATTGAGTCTATTCGCTCATCTATGCAAAGCATCCACAACTGACAACTCTGATGGGTTTTTATACCAAAGTCGTTCCACTATATGTAGGTAATTCAACCCTGGCCCCCATTGCAAGGCTCACCTTGCTACTTGTTGCACCAGTTGAAACATAACACTACTTCTATCATGACGTAGTCCCCAGCTCACACCCACTGTGCTTCTTTCCTTTTATCCCTTATCCCACCTTTTCAAGTTGATTGAAAGCTTAGTATCAGTCTATCTTTCTCATTTATCCCCTCTGTTGTTCCGCTGCGCCCCCACATATAAGAAGTCATGTCTGGGTTTTTTTTCTCTCTTTTGCTTTTTCCTCACCTTCAGGCCTGGTTGCTTCTGTCTGCATTGTCTCATGTTCTCTCAGTCTCTTGCCACTGGTCCCACCAATTCCCACCGGGTCTTTGTTGTTCTAAAACCAGTTAGAGAGACAAACTTGGTAACAAAATCCTTTTGTATACCACATGTAAATAGAAAAAGCAATCAGTTTTTCTTGTGTCAAAGAAACACTAGATGCGATGACCAGGAGAGTGATAGATATTGGTTGAACTAACCAGTGCTTAACAGAATACAAAGCATTCATACAGAGGCCCAATTCAGAATGATGAACTAATAAAATTATACTACTTTGTAAATGACTATGGAAAACACCGAAGCACCTTTCATCACAGCAGGAGTCAACTCAGGGTCACCAACTTTGGATAGTTAACTGGAACACAAGTTTTATGCACCTTTTGCATATCCTGTCCTCACCAAATTTGTTTAGCCTATTAACATAACAACAACATGGTCTGAAATGCCTCACTGATGACGAGTGGCCACACATTGCAAACAAATGTGTGGACATTTCCCCCTTCCCTATCAGCCATATTTTGTATGACACATAACTTACAGTAAAGTATTTAAATTATTTGGCCTGAACTCCTGGGAATAACAAACACGTCATATGCAAATCATATGCTAATTTGTATTATGAACATTGTTTAGGCTGCATTGAACATCAGTAAATATGTGTTTTTATGACAATAATTAATGCAGCTATCAGCACTAAGGCACTCTTTGAGCAGTTAGTGCACACAGAAAATGCCATCAAATTAAAACTATCATCATCTGTCACTATGAGTATTGAGAAATGAAACCAGCTGTGATAAAATGTAAAGATGAGTCCAATTCTCACAATTCCATAACTTGGCAACTGTCAGTGCAGACACACACAAACAAAGTGACCAAGTGCACTGAGAGAGAGCAGCTGTGTGCTGGTCACTTTTGATGCTGATGTGCTTTCTCTCACATGCACCCTGTGGTTATGATTTGTAATTAAAATGGTTTCATTATCATTCAAAACTGTGTTATTCTCATTTTCATTCCTTAATAGAGAAATACAAAACCAGCTGCAGTTTATATTGACTCTTTAGCCTCGTCAACCCTGCCAGTCCCATCAGTGGGTAAGTAATGACAAATACATGCTGTGTGTTTGAGCTTTGTTCAAAACCACGCAACTTTTTAAAATTCTAGTGGAGATCCCGTGGTTTCCAAAAATACCTAATATGTGCTGCTGAATTACAGAGAAATATACAATGATGCACAAAACATCTACATGTAATGGTGTAAAACAATGGTGTTTTGGGTTTGAAAATTTCACTCAATATAAATGTGATAGCTTCGATGAAGCGCTGCAACCAGCAGATACAGAGTATGTATATGATATTGGTGTACAACATGGAAAAATATGTTTTTTTCTAACTCTGAGACCACTTAAGGGGATATTTAAGAGAAAATCAGGGATTAAATGCATGCAATATTTTAAACTGGGCTGGGATTTGTTTGTTGAGTGTGAGACTGTGTGTCTCACATCAAATGCATCAGAGTTGGCATCCCTGATAAACTGCCTCTTCCATGCTAGCTTCATTAGCCTCCATAGATGTCTCAGCACATCAACTGGGACTTGATATACTTAATGAGGGACACCATTAGGTCCTGGGTCTTATGAAGCCCTCCCTTGCCTTACATCTTATATCTAGCTGCACTTTAGCTGACATCTATTAGTCTGAATGCTCTTCTATGCTCTATTCACATGAACCTTATCTAAGTGGGCTTTTAACTCTTGCCTTGTCATTCTTGCCTACTAAAGAAGGCATTAACAAATGTATATAGATCTTTATAAAGCGCCATCCTGTTCTTCTTTCTTCTCTTTTCCTGAGATTTTCTGCTCTCCTTTAAAGGCTGTTTAAAGGATGTTGATGCCCTCTTTCTCAGATAAGTCTGTCAATCTTTTGACCCCGCTGTCCTCCTTCTTTCTTCCTTGTCTGTGTGACTTCAGCGCTCTCCTCACTTGGGATTTCTTCGCCATCATCTGCCTCTTCAGTGACAGATATACTGATATCCCATGAATTTTGGTTTGCTCCCTGCAGACAGACTTCACTGAACAGACTTGACTGACATTTTGGGAAATGCTGGTCAGGGGTCCCTATAGGCAGAACTTCTTCCTCCCTTGGTTGTCTTTTTCCAGCCACGACAACACACCTTTCTCACTGCATTTGAATGGGTTTCCATTTTTTTCCACCTCTGCACTCACAGACCATCGGAGTACTCTTTTATATTCTTGTTTATAGCTAATAAGGGTGGAACCATGAGCAAAAGCTAACTCTGGGCTCTGTTGCCATGGTGTCCATTTCCTTCTGTCAGGTCACTTGCTCTACTCACAGCAGTCACTAGTAAAGGTTGGTTGAAAACCATTAACAGTGCACAAGATATAATTTTACTATCCCTTGTTTCATAATTCGTAGTGAGCATTCATACAATAGCTCTATCTAGAGCTTCACAGATTGTTTTACTACCAAATGATTAAGTGACAGACGGCATCAGGCCATAAGGTCATAAACCTTCTCTTTACAATCTTATCCTGACTCACCTAGTTGTAACAGGGACGCAACTTGTGGATTAAAAAATTACTTTACTCCCATTTGATTTTGTTCTGTTTCCTAGATCTCATTTTATGAAATTTTATAAAAATAAGGGAATAAGGAAATTAAAGACCCTGATCTTTGCACTCCCTGTTTTTGGTTATTTTTCATTTCTATCGGCCATAATGAAGCTTCCTCTAATATTGCACTCAAGGATTGATAAGATCAACAGGTTAATGTTTAAATATAAATGCAGCTCGGCAATCAGTGGATTATTCAGGTAAAATTATATAAATAAAGAAGGTACAGACCAGGATGAAACAGGACAAACTCAGACACCAGATCAAGGCGATGCCCAGCAACACAAACAAGGTGGTCTGATGCCGGTGTATTATCCTTCTCATGATCCTAAGGGACTACGCCTGGGCATCAGGATGGAATAGAGGTGGACTCTGTGTTGGAGAGTATCCGAGTGATATTTCAAACACAGGGTTATGATATTAAGTCACATTAAATTTTTCCTATACCTATTCTGTAAGCATGAGGAGGCGTGCATTAACATTACACTTCAAGTGTCAGACAGTAAATGAGAGAAAAAAAACCCACATACCTTTAGGTAATCCTACAGATACAATCCTTTGAATATTTGTGATGTTTCAGCATGTAAGTTCAATACCTGACTATATAGTGAACGTTGCCACTGATACAAGCATTTAGCAAAATGAATCAGGTATAAAAAGCATCTGGATGTGTACAGTGGATTGGAAGCAGATGACTGTCAAAACCTAAACTGAATCCCTTGATACAGCCTGTTCTCCTGCATAACTATGCATAACTGTATTCAAATGAACAGGTCTGGCCTGCTATGTGCCACTCCACTAGTGGGTGTGTTCATTTATCTCTGCAAAACTATCATGACTGCCCCATCTCTTTTATATTAGGTGCCTATGTCAGCTGAGGACGCTAAGGTAGAAATTCTGGAGAAACATTTACCCCGGTCACCTTAGGAACTATGAGCTAAAATAAGCATATAAACAGTCTAAACAGCATGTGTGCCCCAGTAGTTCCACTATGTGAAGGCTAGTCGACAAAGCATACTTGACTCACTTCATTTTTACTCCATAATGGTATTATGGTATTACGTTGTGCCAAATATAGGCCATATTTTTAAAACAGCATGGCAAATGTTAAGTAAGTTGATTCTCAAAATACCTTTTCACTTTCAGCAGACTAGTGCAGATTCACCTGGAATTATTAAAAAAAAAAAAAAAAAAAAAGAAAAAAAAAAAAAAGAAAAAATTCTTAGAGAAATTAAAAGCAAAACAGTTGTGGACTGTCTACTTAACAATAGTACAACAACTGAGAGGAGAAATTTCAGCGCTAGTTATATGGTTTGAAGTGAACCCAGAAATATTTATTCTGATTGAATGCTTGTTTTTCTTTTACAGAAACATAGCTTTTTCATTTTGAGTGCAATTTTCTTCTTAAAGAAAGAAACTGCTCTGCTTGCATTCTTTTTGATATTCACTGGGTTCATTTCATATTGCATTTCATATTATGCCGTTTTTCTTTTTCTTTTTTTGATCAATCTCAGTGGGAGATCAGAAAGGCTGGTATATTGCATTTTCATTTTGAGAATTGGGAATTTCACTGGGAAAGTGCCTGTTTTGAGATTTCTGACCATTTCAAACCGTACAACGACACCCTCCTTCTTCCCTCTGCCTTGTAATAAGGGTTTAGAGAGACAGCGGGGGAAAACAGCAGTTTACCTGCCCGCATTCTCCTTATACAACTTGAACATGTTCAACACTGCCTGGATGTGAACAAATCCTGTGTACACTGGGTCCACTAGAGGCCAGTCTTTAGTAAATGTCATGAGGATGAAATATTAAACTACCATTTTTAGAGGGACGTGCAAAACCTTCCATTTAAAAAACAGGCCATGTGATTAATCCATGAAGAAATTATTTGATTTCAAGATAACAAGGCAGAGCAAGCCAGTTTACTTAACTCAGCTGTTAATTACAATCGGAAACTTATACATTCCAAAGAAAGACGGACTGACTCAAAACCTCCACAACTTCCCCCCATTTTTGTTATGACACTAAGTATTGTGATGCTATATATTAAATCAATGTATAATCAACATAAACATAAAGGATTTCAAATTAACAAAATTCACAGAAAAATGATTGCTTAACAGCATATTTTTTAGGATTTTCATGTAGGATAGATTATTTTTGATGTCTCTTGCATTTCTTTCTTCACTTTGTTCTGGCTCATCACTGACTTGTTAACTCTAGGTTGGCTCATTTCAAGTCTTTTGAAGCATGTTTGTGATGAAGGGCTATGTAATTAAATTAACTTGTTCTTAAAATACCTTTTCACTTTCAGTAAAAAGGTAGCTGTGCTTTAACTCCAGTAAGTGCAGTCAAAACCATCAACCACAAAAGTGGACAGAAATAATTAAAAATCTATATCAAGTATCAACCTGATAAGCAATTAGACAATTTGAAAATAGCAAACAAACACAACAAAGACGTCCGTCAAAACAGAACTTTCCAGCATCATAGATATCCAAGCCTAATTATCATCCCCATGGAGCCGGTCACTGAGTCACACAGTCTGTTTACAGTCTCTGATGACAAAACCACCCTCGTTTTTGTCCTCGGAGTGAACAAAGCTTCTCACAAGGCACCATGGTAGCAGGTGCTGGCAGGTGCTTGTGTGCAGCGGCCGCCAACCTGGCATATATGCTCCCTTGCTCTTTGACCAACAGTATGCAGGAAACTTTAATGTCAACTTTGGCCGGTAATTTATAACAGTTCACACACTTAACAATGCATTCTTCCTCTTAATGTGTATGTCTGTCAGAGGCACCTAGCAAGAGAGACACTCTCCCTGTTCTGCAGGTCTTTCTCCCTCTGCAGATGTACTCCTCTCTCCACAGTCAAATATCTACCAATGAAAGGCAAGGGACGTGTTTTTGGCATGTCAGCAAACTCAAATTAGACAGGAAGCGTCATGATCAATTACTTCCTTTTTTGCTGACACATATACAAATGGAAAGACATTCAGTGAGAGAGGGAGAAACACAGAGAGGTGTAGACAGTAAGAGGAAGCCTATAATACGAATCAACTGCCATCTTTTGCTATGCACAGGAGTTTGAGACTAGACTTAGTGCAAGTCACCCTGACGATGCCTTTGCAGACAGGATTTTTGAAGATTTTTGAAGATTTCAGTATTCATTAATACTGAACAAGTGTTCCTCGCACTTGTATACAGTCGATACATATAGTTGTCTAAGATTCTTTTGGTTTAATTAGCAGTATTTTGTGATTTCTTGTTACATTCTGGGTTCCTTAGTTACTAAAACCTGAATAACTTTGTACAAATTAGACAGATATGATGTACAGATGGACAGATGTGCTTACACTTATGTTTTTGAAACCACCTATCTGTCTGTCTGTCTGTCTAATTTGTACAAAGATATTCAGGTATTAACAATTAAGGAATCCTCTGGTTCCACTGTATAGTTCCATTGTCACACAATGTTGCCGTTTGGCACCATACCAGATTTATTTATTAAAAAACAATCAAAAAAGATTTACATTATCATAACTTACCACATATTCTTTCAGTATTTTCCAAATGCTGCAGATATATGAAAAACTGAAAGAAATCTTTGCAGATTGAGGAGCTCTTCTTCAGGTGACTCAAGGTTATCGACAGTGTGGGAACCCCACCCCACCTTCTAATGGAAAGGCCAATCAGAGTTAAGTTTATTTATAAATATCAGGAAGTTGAAAAGAAAGGGGATGTTGCCATATGGCAACACCTTATGTAATGTTACATTGTATCTCCCTACTCACATGAGGCTCTTCTTTACATACGTAAAAATAAATACATCATTATCACATTTTTATTTTGCTTTCATTCTTCATTCAAACATAAATTATGTAAAAATTATTATTCAGTCCTCACACAAATGACAAAACCCTTTATGTAGGTGTTGACCTGCTGCTGTCCACATTTATGATACTCGCTGATGTAAAGATTAATGTTGAATATAGCCTAGTTGACATTCATGCTGTCCCACCCAGCCACCATCCTCATACAACAGACTGAATACTGATTGAGGTCGAATCCAGTCAAGAAATTATCATCTGGAAAATGCATGGAAATTGAAAATAGTGTATTCAAAGCTAATGGGCATTGTAATATTGGAATTGCCATCACAACAGCAACCTAGGCAATGAGAACAGTTTAAGGAACAGTTACAAATATGAAAGTCCTAATGCTTAGTATGCTTTAAGTGTGTGGAAATTTACAGAAGATAAAGAAAACCACTTGGGCCCTCTGATTTTAGTCATTAACTCTGGATTTTTACATTTGTATTCAAACCTGGATACAGTCAACAGCACAATCAAACCTGTACATTGCTGCCATCAGTGCACCAAGTAGTCTGACCTGGTTTTACAAGTGAGAAACAGCGGTAGGTGTTTTCTGAACCGAGCAACCCTGCAAGTCCAGTTATTTGAAATCCTCTCACTTACACTGTGACATTTTGCTGGTGCTGAGTGGAAAAACAGAGTTCTCCAAAAGCCAGCTTTACAGGAATTAAGGGGAATAAACTTGGAATTAATTCATTTTTACAAGAGTCTTGATCATCACGTGGTGTAATCAGTGTTACAAGAAATCAATTTCAGCAGTGAATCATCTCCTTCTGTGCAGGTGTTTTGTAGTGCCAAGTTTGTAAGTGTGTCTGTGTGTGTGTGTGTGTGTGTGTGTGTGTGTGTGTGTGTGTGTGTGTGTGTGTCTACACACCCTGGATGTTCCCAGCAAACATTCTGATGTTTGAAAGTTGAGGTAACGTCTGAAGCCATGCATGGCTGCTACCTACAGCATTTGGCGTCTCAA
>OMLF01049050.1:0-10062 GCA_900302615.1 Holocentrus rufus | reverse complement strand
ACGCCACTGCATGCTTATGTAGGGCTGGAGTGATGTGGTGCCAGAATACGACTGAACAATGACTCACTCCATTAATTTGCCTTTGCCGTTGTCCACCGAGGAAGGAAATATAATATGTGGTGTCATATCGACAGGACGGAAACAACAGCAGAAGCAGAAGTTGCTCCCACTTCCACAAAGTTATTGAAGCATCCTATAAGTGTCTCAATCGTGGTCAGTTTTGGCTTGTGTGTGTGTGTGTGTGTGTGTAAGAGAGAGAGAGAACCCGCAGGGCACCCTGGTAATGTTGTGAGGAATGTGAACAGGCTATCCTTCGCACCATATTAGCAACGAACCTGACAAGTTAATCACTTGGCAGCCATCTCAAAGACTGCCCAGCCTTTTCTGCATGAAGTGCTGAATATACACACCTCCATAAAACTTTTAAACACGTAACATTTGAAATAAGCTACTCTTGGAGTCAACTGTCACCACTCTATTTGTTTTTTTTCCCCTGTTCTTGAATGTAGATTTTCACTTTCATTTCCTGGAAATCTTGCAGACATCATCAGCGGTGTGATGTGGAGTCACTGGGTGTCACCTGAAACACCCAGTGTTTCGGGTGAAGTTCATCAAACATCCCAGCAGGCGGCACAGCTGGAGTGTATCAGGCCACATCTTGTGTCCAAGTAGCATGTGGAGTCAACGTATTGCCCCTCTTGATCCCACAGCTGTCTTGACGATCTTTCTGCGGTCTTGGCAGTGGTTCAGATTAGGGGTTTTCCAACTTTGTCATGTTCCAGACCTCCAAGTTTACTTTCATCTAACCACGAACCCCCACTGAACTGATTTTGCCCTAGGTAGCTTGATATGAAAATATATTTTGGTTTGTGTTAAGTATTAAATTGTTCAGATGTCATACTTGAACTTAAATTGATTCAAATGGGTGAGATTAAAACACAATGTTCAAAGAATTACTCATGCGTTTAATTTATCGTTTTGTTTTATTTTATGTTTTATCATTATTTATTTATTTATTTTTTGCATTGTAACAATAGCTTGGGGATTCAATTGTGGTGAAATTAAATATTTTGCTGAGGCCTTCCAAGGAACCTCTCAAGGACCCCAGACCCCACTGTGTAAGATGATGTCATGCACACTAGCGATACCTGGCAGACTGTAAGCTCTGCAAAGGGGCGGCCCAGTGAATTGTGCTGATACAGGGCTCGCACGCCACCCCCCCTGCCCACAACACTTGTCAGCCCCACATCTTAATACTCGACCTTCTTTGTCTTGGTGGCCTCCTCCGTCCGATCCTCACGGAAAACTGTCAGCTCGAGCATGACAGGCTGTCTCAACGTTTCAGGCAGACTGTCTTGCCTGAACACGGTCACTGTAAAGCTGTCTGGAAATTGGCTTTGATGAAAGATGTAACTTGCCTCCGGTGATGTCACTGTGCTGCCAAAGATGATAAGCATCAAATTCTGATCAACTTGACATGATGAGCCTCGACCCGCCACAGCTCGGGCCGAAGGATCCTACAGTCATCCTGCCCTCTTCCATCCATGTGCCCCTCATTTCTTTAAAGTCTTCACTTATTACCTGTATACAGACTATTTTTTTGCCTTGACTGCTAAAGCAAGTCGAGATTCCTATTTACAGCATAGGCTTGGAAGAGTTTGCTGGAAGGATTGTTGCACATATTTGCACACTCAAACCTGAAGTGTTCTGTAAGTGGTTCAGAGGGAAGTGACATTCAGATTACTGCAGCCCCAGAAGACAGTTTGAGCAAAGTGGAGACCAGAGACGCAGATGCCTAGCTTGTAACAGCGGGGAGCTCAACAGTTGTAATTAAAGGCATAATCAAGATATAATTGCGGTGTTGAAAATATTAAATCTAACAAGGGAGCTTGTAAATTGAAAATGAGAGACATTAAAGTGCGAGAAATTATGTTGGTTTGTGGAGCTGCATGTGGGGACATGTCCGGACATGTCTTTACTTTCCAACCATGTGAGCATAATATATAAAGTCAATGGACTGCCTCCTCTTCTTTTTAAAGAGAAGTATTAGCAGCACCTACTTAGGAACAATTAATTTATAGCTATTTGACAATGTTTTCTCACATCAGTGAGGTTCATGTTTGCTCTGATTTTCACAAACTCTCTTGTCTCTCTTATTTACTTGCCTTTATGTCTGATGTTCTTTTTTCCCTTGCTCCCCTTGGTTTACTATTTTTCTGTCTTGTTTGGTCATTTTACTGTTTTTTTACTATGTTCTTCTTCTTCTTCAAGTATCCCATTGTGAAACATTCATTTTTGAGCACCACTTGGCATATCCCTTGCAAGTAACTACATTTATTTGCTATTGGGCAAACACCAACATACACCAACATTTCCAAATGTGTGTCCTCGCTGGTGGCACTTTGCCTCAGTCTAACTGGGGAAGGGAACGCACCATTTGTTTCATAGGACTGCAAAGGGGATTTACCTCTTGCAACACATAAAGGTTTCTTGTCTATCTTTAAGGTTGGAGAATGGTGTTTAAAAAAAGTTTTGTTTGATAAAGTCATTTAATGAAAGTATTTCCCACATTTGTCATGGATTTTCATTTGGACATGGCTGACCCTGTTTGTGCAGTTTGCTACATGTTGATTTATAGCAAATTAAAAGCAGAGATTAATCAGTAATTGCTATTGTGCTTATGTATTGATCGCATCACCTTTGACTGGCTGTCTTTCTCACACATGCAAATACACACACGCATGCACACACTTATATGAGAAAAGACAAGATGGTTCAAAGTGAATGACAACAGGATAGATAAACAGTGTGGAGAAAACAATCAAGCAAAACACAATCCACAAGAATCTTCATTTTGACCTTTTATTGGAATTTTGAATTCTCTTGGGAATTAAACACAACTAAATAACCACAAGGCATCTCACAATAAATAAGAATAGATTTTTCATTTGTAGCTTTTAACATAAAACACTATATAGGACCTGTGCATAAGCATCTATAAACAGAAGTGCATTCATTGTTTGGGGGTAATGCTGTTATTTGCTTATCATGTTTGCAGTGGCGGACATTTCAAAGCTATCGGTTCCTAAGGATTAGCCTTACAGTGACCTTGTTTGACATCCATTCAGATTACCCATAGCAGCAGGATTTGCCATCATAGACATAAATATCACGGACAGACATCAGATTTGTTTTGAGGCAGAAAAAACACACTGTGTAATTAATTGCACCGTGCTTTCAAATAGAAAACAATAAAACACTTTGCTTTAGCTTAGTAGATAATAGCTATATGAATGTTTTTGAGAACATTTTCATCTCATTGTCCTTTATGGAGCTTCAAAAACCATATAGGCACTTGATTGTCTTCGGTGTCCAGAATACACCTCTTATCAGCCATATGTGCAATATTGCAATGTTTTTATGACTTTGCTACTTAACTGTGCTATATTAAACCCTATAGATAAATCTCTGATATATTTATATATATATTTTTTTTTTAACTAAATATTGCTTTTAAGTGTTCCTACCTTGTGCTACACTCTTAACCTACTCTATATCTGATGCTATACACACTTCAGGGTCTGGACAGAGCACTTGTGGAAATCTTTGACAAATCTATGCATCAGCATAGCTTGAAGGGGTGGCAGAGGACGTGGTGGCACTTCTGTCTTTTATATTCTAAGCAAAGCAACAGTATGCATGTCAGTACTCCTCAAGCAGCTTCCTACAAGTACAAGTTGATAGATGAAACACAATTTTACATCATGTTATAAAAAGATATGCTTTGGACAGGAAGTGTTTGTAAAAAAAAAAAAAAAAAAAAAAAAAAATTCAAAATGATTCCTCATGATACGCGCAATGAAAAAACACGTTACAAAAACATTAGTGGATTTTGACAAAGGAACCAAGGGGCCTCATCTTCATTCTCTACCATTTTCAGTTATCGTTGAACAGACGGTTTCATCACAGCTATGACTTAATTTCCCTCTGGCTGTAATTTTACAGACACAACATCAGTTCTGAGTAGTGTGCAGCAGACAGTGTCCATCGGTCATAGTGCTATAAAAAGTATTGCTTCATTCTGCTGGTAGAGTTGTAATGAAGATCCAGAGGCAGAGATGTGGTTGTGTGTTCAGTACGGTGGAATGTAGGCAGTGTCAGTCAAGACTTCGAGGTCCCCTTGGTCCAAATAAATACAAGGAAATCCACTGATACAATTCATTACCACTAATCTTCTCTGGTCATATGTCCCAATTACCACTGGGAAAATACCAACCCCCTTTAGAGTGAATACAGTACACCAATTAACCTTACAATAACAACCGGTATGTAGAAATGAGGTGTCTCTGGTTTTCAGAATGATTTTATATTATTGGCTGTGTGAAAGACCTCCTCATAGGTGATTGTGCAGAGTCTGTGCAGACAGAATGTATTTTTTCCTGAGCGAAATAGTGTTTGTTGTGGTTCTCTGGAAACATCAGCACCTTAACACTCATCTGCACCAAAATCACTGGCCAGATTTGCGCGGCGTCCATACCACTCTTCTTTTAGCTTGAAAGAAATCTGTTGAAAGAGAGAGAGAAGAGGAAAATCTTTTTAGCACCAGAGTGAAAATTTGCACTCTTCACCTCCAACAACTGAACCCCATCCACCCAAACAATAACAATATCAAATTACCTACCAGTAATGTTGGTCTGTTTCCTCTTGACACCGGTATTCTCTACTTTCTCTGGTGTTTTCTCCAGGTTTTCTATCTTGAACGTGTATCTCTCTGGGGTGAGTGGGATGTTCTCCTTCTCACTCTGCGATGGCCCCGCCCTTGGTCTCGAGGGGCTTTTAACTGCTGCCCCTGCCGACCTCTGTCCATCAACCTGTCCCAAACCAAACATACAGGACCGGTAGAGGAGGGGCACTTTGGTGCCTGGGATGTCCTCCCACTGGAAATCTCCGCCCTGCAAAGGCTTCTCTGAGATGAAGTCGAAGCCCCAGCGCTGTGAAGCGTCCTCCAGGTCTTTCCTCAGGGCAGCCTGGTACTCTACTTGCAGCTGCTCTCGGTCAACTGGGCCAAACAGGTTTCGCCGAGTGGGGCCGTTACCCAGGGTGCTCAGGATTCGCTTGTGAGTAGCCATAATTCTACACTGCAAGAAACAAATAGACAAGAGAGCAACACTGATTAGTTGACAAAGCTGCACTTTAATTTGTGTTCAGATTCTGACAATCTCAGCGAATTGCAGCAGAGACAATGATAATAATTCTCATCCAATCAACTGAGCTCCAGAACTTTTATTCACTATAGAGCTAAATACTAATCACAAAAAATGTATTTCTGTTTCACACAAATAAATAAAAAATAAAAAACCTTGAAATCTCAACGATATCATTCCAAAACCGTGAATAAATTTAATCCAATCAGTGCAAAAATCACTCCAAAATTCTAAAGCGTACAAAAGAACCAAGCAACAAAAAGACAGAAGAAAAGCTAAAAAGAGCCCAGCTTACCATTGTCCAAGTCAGTGTAACTGTTCTCAGTGCAAAATACAGAGTATCTCTAACTGGTCTGATACGGGAGCTCTTTATAAAGCAGACACCAGACAGTGAGTCACTAAGCCCTGCCCCTCTGACCACTCACTGTTACATGCCTGGACATAATCTTCACAGCGACATGTAAAGACAAGTCCTCAACAGATGTTGTACTGATACTGATCGCATGAAACCACTAGGAGGCAGTGTAAAACCATCTTCTGAGGCGCAACATTTCATATGTAACACAAACTTCACAGCTGGCCATGAACTCCATCATGTCAGGAAATGTTTTACCAGTGCAGGACAGGTTACACACTTGTGGGAGAAAAGACTTCAGACATTTTAAGGTTTTCACATGATGACAACAAGGCATTGCTGATCACTCATGCACAAACTTTCCAGGTGGTGGCACTCTGATAGTGTTGGAAAAGGCTGAGATACAAGTGAAAAGCCTGACTCATGCTTATAATGAAAAAAAAGCCAATTAGATCCAGGAAGGGCTGGGCAGTATTCCCAGTATTCCCGTTTGAGCGAACAATTGTGAGAACCCCCTCCCAGCCTTTCCTAATTACCCACCAAAAAAAATGCGCTGTGGGAGAGCAGAGGTCACAGCAATTAGAGTGTTAATATGGAGGACATTAATAAAGTTTGACACAGCTGATGAAGTAGGTTAACATTCCAGCATGCATCACGGTGGAGAAATATTCTGGACTTGGTGGGGTGAGATGGAGTTGGGATGGCACATAGTGTATGGTTAAAACAATTAAGTAATTCCATGAAATAAAAAAATATCTCAATAGATATATGAACCAGAATGGACAACAAGCTGTGATTCGTTACAGGCACTACCTTAAGTTTGACTTCCAGTTGGAAAAAAACACGTGGTTTTACAGTGTAGTTTTTCTCCAAATCAATTCATAACAATTTGTCCCATCTAAAAACAACACAGCTGTAGATAAGAGCTTGGTCAGAGTACTCCTGACTTGGCTGCACAGCCTGCACAGCACAGCAGGGTGGAGCAGGCTGAGGTCATTTCATGTCTGTGGCACTTTCCCAAAACTTAAGGACATGTCATTCATTCAGTCTAAGTTTAGCCCTCAGTCTGATGCAATGATACTTTGAATAAGGAATCAAGTAACCTGCATTTCCTCAAAATGAATGAGCAAATGATTGCACTTTATTTCAGATAATCTTTCTTATGGAGATTCTAGATCCTCAGATGTTTCCAGAGATGGCGAAACGAATTTGTAATCTTGTAAATAAAATCCATTATTTGTGATGGGCTATATGTTCCCTGTGAATTACTGTGCAACCAGTGGGCGTCTGCAGATCTGTGATAACATGGCTCAGCAGAAAGTCAGAGACAAGTTCAGTCCCTGTGAACACGTATGCAGTATAACCACAAGCTATGGCTTATGACCCAGTGTTGTCCAAAGTGGGACCAGGGGAGATCCTGAATTGGGTCTCTGGTGTCTCCATTGAATTGGGTAGTATTTTACTTCACTATTAAATCAGTTGTCACAATGACAGGATGGGTAATGCTGAGTGTTTCCATCCTCACCCACAGCAGAGGCATGTACTTGTTAACTGTGCCGTATCCAAAGACAATGGTCCTCTCAGATAGGCCTCTTTCGCAGAAAATTTTACCAAATGGAGTGCGTGATCTAAAAAGTAGGCCTACTTATCAGGGGGTTTCTGACTTGGAAAGGTTTGGGGGCTCCTTCTCTAAGAATTTTGGGTGTTAGAGGTGGAGCCCCGCTCCCCCCCTCCTTTCCGCTTTCATACCGCATGCTACGTAAGAGAGAGTAGGGCGGGCCTAGGAGGGGTGATTCAAGGCTGTGGCGGGAGAAAGCACGAGCTGGAAGCCGGCACAAGGCTGGGTGAAATAAGCGGAGACCCTGCCCAGTTACTACTCTCCACGTGAGTCTGGAGCTCGTGTCAGCCAGTCAAGCGCAAACTATGCTGTCACTCTTGCCTGTTGTTCGACATCCTGAAGTGTCACCACACACGTACACACATTCACAAATACAAACTTTGACCAGACGCCTGTATTTTATCCTTTTAAGGAATAGTTTTTCTGTGATAAATACAATGACGATACCCAATGTTATCTGTCATTTGCCTGGCTGCTTGTCGGAATAGCTGAGAAAGTGTCAGCTCTGTAAACTTAATACTGTTAACACTGATAGTCAGTATTATAATATGATAACAGCTATTAGGATAGATTGTTCCAGTTGACCGACGAGGTATAAAGCATTTGGTAAACTAGAGAGCTGAGTTAGAGTTTACAAAGTAATATTGAAACGAAATGTTTACAAAAGAAAGTCTTAAAAAGTAACAGTTCAGACATCTTACCTATTTACTGTGAGCCGACTGTATCCAATCCAAATCCAAATCCTCTTGTTAACTTAAAAGTTTTGAATGACCCCAAATTGCTTATTCAGACTGTTTTTAAAATAACTTTCACAGCTATGATGTAAAAATCGCCCGAGGCTAAAAAGTGTGAAACCGCATCCAAATATTAGATCTACACACCACTTTGCTCGATATTTTCTCCAAGTAATCTCACAAATCGGCACGAGCTAAACTTTTATGAACTTCGGTGGGCGTAAACCTTCCTCTCTCGTGCAGGGGCGGAGTCGTGTCTCTCACACACGTGGATTTAGCCCGGTAAACACATGAGCACACGTGAAGGCATAGAGGAGGAAATTCCAGCTCGGGACGGCCCCGCTTGATACTTCGGATCTGCCTCACATTGAAGAGAATAGTTGTTGGTTGTGGACGCTCAGTTTGGAACCAGGTGTTTTTATACTTAGTTGTATCTTTCAGTCAAACTGAAAAGTTTCACACGTTCCGCATTCTCTCTAACAGGAGATTTATTGGGAATTACTGGCACTGAAAGCATAAAAGCAAACCTAACCTGAGTGGTCCGTGGTCATGAGCAGCACACATTATGAACTTAGATAAAAATATGAGAAAATTATGACTATAAATCACAGAGATTGGCATTATATTTATTGGAGCCTGTTCTGAGGGCAGCGTTGCATGGTTTAGGGTTATGGCAAGGTGTTAGGGTCAGGGTTAGTGTTACAGTTAGGGAATGTGCCCTTAGAACACATTCCAATAAAAACCAGCCGGCATAAATCAAATTTTAGGCAATAGGATTCTCCAATATGTAAGAGAAAGGATATAACGTACAACCAGGAGTAGCTTAGATTTGCATAGAGTCTTATGTGCTGTAACTCAAAGCCCAAGGCTAATAAACCAAGTCTACCACAAGCCTGTCCTCTCAAGCCCATCAGCTCCCATATTGGTTTTGTTTCTTATTATGCTCACATTTTGGTTCACCCCGCCCAATCCTCATGGGGTCGAAGCCAGGTTTGTTTATCTCAGGAATGAGTCAGCCAAGAGCCCTGCCCCCCCAAACTCTGATCACAGCTGCCCCTCAGCCCAGTTCCCAGCACATCCACAAAAAGAGCACTAACTGAAAGATGCAGTGTACAATGGCCCAACTGATCAGATATTACAGTGAGTTCTTTGTTGACTAGTATATAGGAAGCTGCAGGGTCACAAGAGAGATAACTCCAACAGATTCAGACTTGGTACTATACACAGACTTGATACTGTGCCCAGTGGTGATAGGTAGTCAGCACTTTCAGCCAAGTAAATCTTAAACTAAGCTAAATATAGAGAACATACTGTTCACGAGGAGCAGCTAAACCACCACTGTAAAAGCCTCATCTGACTTTGTACAGTTGAGTAGATGCTTTATCACTCAATTTGCAGGCAGGTGCACAGTGCAGGGGTATGCAAACCCCACCGAACTGTCCTACTCATTATCTTGGACATTATTCACTTTGTTAAGCCATCTGCAGTGATGGAGTGCATATGGTCTATGTATTAGTTAACTATTAACTAACTGTGACAGAAGGACACCAAAGGACTTTTGCTCTCTTAAGTTTTATCTGCCACCACTGTTATGCAACATAGGCTGCAGGTACATGGGTGAAATACAGTAACTTTTTTTGTTGCTGGTCAGATAACTTGTCAAATAAGGTTTTACACTCAACCACTCCAGGTGGGGTGGCCTGGTGCCTTAATTCCTGAACAACAACAACAGTATTATTAAAGCAATCCTGCTGTAATTGTCACTAGGAAACCCATTTATAGTGAATAGTGAATAGTGAATGTTTTATTTCGGTCATTTTCAAGTTGCAAAAATTAAATCAAATCAAGTAGACACAATTGACCCTGACCGAAAAGGTATAGGCTGAAGCCTTGGCTTATTTTGCCTATCCTTGTTACATCTTAATTATTCACACTTTTACCTTTAATTTTACCTATCTAGAATTAAGGACTTTTGTGCATGGAACAAGAAGATATTAAGGGCTGAAACCACTGAAATGGCCCATTAAAGAATACAGAGTTTTCTGCCTTAAAATAGCTTGACTCCCACCCTTCTTGTGCAGACCTTGACTACAGAAAAATAGAAACTTCTCTGACAAGACTGAGTAAACTGGTTGGATGAAATTTTGATCA
>OMLF01049049.1:0-13707 GCA_900302615.1 Holocentrus rufus | reverse complement strand
ATGTTAAAGACTAATGGCTGGGAAAGTGCAGGAGACGCAGCGCCATGAAGAGGGAGCAGGACTGGGGACGGCAGGGCAGGAAGCAGGGTCAGGCCACCAACCTAAAAGCTGGAGACACACGCACTCACACAGACAGAGGAGAACAGGTTAGTAACACAAAACAGAGACAGAGGGTGTCTACCAACCAGAGAGAGAAGGAAGAACAGAGAAAGACATCTAAACCGGCAGACCCTAACCTAAGCTAAGATAGGACAGTCTGTGATGTGACTGAGCCTCCCTCCAATGGTTATTAGATGCCAATTTTATCCATAGCATAAAGAAAACAGATATGTCTTGAGTTTTGTTTTAAAAGTAGCAAGGGAGTTCGCCTCCCTGATGTCTGCAGGTAAACCATTCCAAAGGAAGGGAGATCGATAGGAAAAGGCACGGTGGCCGGCCGACTTTTTTTTTATTCTTGGGACAACTAATAAACCAGCACCTTGAGAGCGAAGGGGACGGGGAGGACTGTAGGGTGAAACTAAATCAGTTAAATAAGCCGGTGCGAGGCCATGTAGAATCTTATATGTTAGTAAAAGGACCTTAAAATCTGCCCTGGCATGGATAGGGAAGGATGGATGGATAGCATGGATAGCCAAGATGTGTATTTCATTACTGTGTAATATACATGATACACTGTGTAAATAAGACAGCTTCAGAGTCGTTGTAAGGTTTATTTTTTCACTTTGACGGAGCTAGGTTAATGATTCCTGTAGACTTCAAGTCTTTATGCTAAGCTAACACAAAATGTTACCCATAGGAACTGAACCAGTGGACGTACAGAGGTGAAAATGGTATCAAACATCTTGTCTCACTCTGGATACATTGGGAAAAGGCTATTTTGCCCAAAACTAAGTATTTCTTTAAAGGAAAAAGGGATAAATTAATGCTTTTCAAAAAATATAACCATATAATTATCATTGACTGGAGGTCAAAATTTGCCCTCCATTTTATTATCATTACACTTCACTGCCTAGAGGCATTGGTAAAGTCACATTCGAGGTTGCAAGAAATTGTAGTGAAGTGTTGTGCTGTATGAAATAGTGCAGCGAACCAAAACCCACAGAATCCCAGAACTGTCCTTCTCCACCAGTGCAGTCAGACCAATGGATCCCATTTCAGTTTGTACCATTAGACGCTGTGACAGTCTCTATGAATCGTTTAATTACTTCCCTCAGAGCTTTTCTCTGATGCCTGACAAATTGACTTTGGGCTAAAAGTCAGATGGTATCAGATATTTTTACTGCTGTCTCCAGCAAATAATCCTTTGTAAATTTGATCTGCACCCCACAAATACTAAGTGACACACACAGTGAAGCAGAGATTTACCCTTCCATCTGCCTGAGGCTCTTTATTTCCATCAATTTTCCCTTTTTCTCATGACTTGTAATTCTGATGATGTTGCATAGTCCACAGCAAGTGTGTTTAGGTGGTATGTTTTTATAGTTTCATGTACAAACTAAATGTTGAAGCATGGGTTCAAACCCTGTACGTCTTGAAGGTTTAGCTCAAAACACAGTATCAATCTCATGTTAATGTTGCTGCCATAGTATAATAACTGTAGGAAAATGAGTGATGAAATGGTGAAATTGGTTTATAATGTGTGTTGCTTTCTATTTGATTTTGTGCAAAATCTGTAGGATTTAACTAAAATATTTGCCAGCAAAAATATCGAAGGTATGTGATAAAACAAACAAACAAAAAAAAACTGATAGTGTCTGGTATCAAAAGTATTATTTAGGAAGATCTCCCCATCAACACCCATTTCACTTTGATTCTCAAAAATCAAATCAGTAATAAACGTTAAAGATTTCCAAATGTCAGATTTTCTGACTATGTCGCACAAAACACTATAGCATGAATGACACTCCAGTCAAAGGTGGTATTAAAAATCTAGGTATACGCATATGAATACTAATAAATAAAAAAGATCATTCATCACAGGCTCTTTAGCAATTTAGAATTATTTGCATAAAGATGTCTCAACATAGCCATTTAATTTGAAACGAGCAACACTGCATTTTTCCTGGAGGTGAGTTTCACTGGGCCTTGAAGTTTAATAATATTAAGTGGAAAAAAAGAATGGTTACTGCACTTAAGTGATAAATTATTGGTGAGGTTGTGCTGTGTAAAATCAGGAATGATGAGAATCAACATCTTAATACTGTCTGGGTTGAAAAATACCAAACCTAGCCTTTAATTACTCTCACACAAGCCCAGTTTTGAGTGCTGAGAGCCCTAATGGCCACAGTGTTGTCTCTTTTTGTGTGAAATGACAGTGTGCTAGCCCATTTCCCCGTGGGTGTTTTCTAGGGTAAAAGTGCACTAAATGGTGTAAGTAGCTCTCTTAGCCATCCAGCAGAGACTAGATTTAATTTCAGCGACATGATTCATCTTCCAGATCCAGGGGCTTTCCAGCCTCCACCACCCTGACATCCAAATTTAAACATCACATCCTCAGGCGCCGCCGGGAGAAAACAAGGGTGCCATTAGCAGCACACTGACAACGCTACACAGGACCTATTACAAAGCTGAATTAAAAGTTTTACACCCAGGGTCAATCATTCAGAAGTCTCACTGCAACTATAAAGATCAACACACAAGTGAATTTGCACATTTATGGGATGTCCTTCATATATGTTCCACACATGCACAGAAATGAATCAACCCTGTGAGCAGGCTCAGATGTAGATGATTTAGAAAGAAGAGGGGAGGGGATATTTACAAATCCTTAACAAGTAAAAATCTTATATCTAAAATGTGAACCTTAAAATCAGTTAAAATGTTTTACATTCAGTAATTGGAGGTCTTACATTTTTTCTGCATGTAGAGAGGTTTATTTTTTGATTCTCGTTTTATTTTGATTTAGTTTGAGGCATGGCAGATTCCATACATTTGATGATATTAGTCAGTGGTATAAGTCTGTATTTAATTGAAGAAAACAAAAAAATTAGGTTTCACTTTTGGCATTTTGCACATGGCACTTATCATTTGTCACCCACCACACAAATGCAACGTTTATACCATATGCTTTAAAGTTCCAAAAGTCAAAGCAGAATTATTCTTTTTGGTAATTGTGAATGGACAGGACTCTGTAATAGCTGAACAGATCACCATCCAGTGTCTAGTGGAGTAGCTGAGATCTGAGGCGAGATTTTTTAATTATGATCAAAATCAACATGTTGCACTACATTATTCCACTGTTACAAACAATAATTCCGTTATATGTGCTTAGATAATCATAATAGCAAACTGTGATCCTAAACTATTCATTCAGAAGTGTCCACTTTCCATATACTGTGCATTTACAGTTTGACAACTTCAGTGATTTTAGCTATTTTATAAAAACTCACTAAAAGAAATTACTTACCATTGTACCATCTGCTTTCTGACTCTTTCTGGCTGTTTTACATAATACTTTAACATTTTCATGTTCCATATGAAATTATTATATCATTTAACATTTCTTTACTATTTGTAGCTTTTTTTCCTCTGTTTGTTCACAGACATGCCCTTTTTGCCTCTTGGCCAGGTTTTCACGGTAAAAGAGAACTGGTTCTCAACTGACTAACCAGGTTAAACAAAGGTTAAATATAATAATAATAATAATAATAATAATAATAATAATAATAAAAGCTATGTTCAGTCAGAAGTAGGCTGGTTTTGCTCTGTATTTTTCTTCTGTTCTGTTTTATAAATTGACCTAAAATGCAATTCCAAGTAACCTTAAAAATGCCTTTTATTCTTGGATTAGAAGATGAAACCCCTGCCATGTCATATTGAGTTTGCATTAGTAAATAAAATCATTCCAGCAGGAGAAAAAGCTTCCCATGCATGGATTCTTTACAAATCTTTGGATAAAAAGAACCTCTGTGAGTGAAGCTCTCCACCTGATGTGTAAAAATAGGTGATCTCTACTGTGCTAGTGGTTTTCTAGATGAGTCTATCCACTAGTAACACACAAAAAATTCAGTGAGGGGAGTGGGGGGGGGGGGCATTCTGGCGAGGAGAGGCAAGGATAGTATGGGATGATTATGGGGGAGGACACATGTGACAGAAGAAGGACTAAACAATAGGAGCCTGAGGTGAGGTGATTGCACACAAAAGACTGAGGGTGAGATGGGCGTGGTAAGAAAGATGGAAAATGAGGAGCACCGATGGAACCTGTGGATGATGCATCACTGGGAGCGACGTCCAGTGAGGAGCCCTTAGAGAAAATGAGACATATGCTTTCTGCCTTTGCTATGCTAATGCCAGCAGGTATTCGGCATGGGAGACGGAGGAGGGTCGGGCTTCATTTCTCATGCGACACAGAGGAGAGGACACCCAGGGTTATGCTGCTTGACTACCAATCCACACAATGCTAATGAGTTACTGTCTGCCTCTGTCCAGAGGCATTACTGGCTAAAAATGGCACTTCAAAGTTGTTATTCTCCACCAGATGGCTCATGACAGACAAAGCTTCAACAATAAACAAGCTTGCTGAATACAATTACAGCTCTTTTCAGATTTGAGTGTTAATCACACAAGTTCTATCACTAATTTGCAAATCATTACATGGCCTTGTGCATCAGGATATTAGGGATGTGCTTGATTCCCCATAAGTTGTTCAATGTGCTTCATTAACCGGTAGCTGTCATTCCCGGTATTTGGAAGGAACTATCGAGGGGTACAACATTGCAAATCAGATAAGCCAACTAGCTGTCTCTGTTGTTTCAGAGGGGAATACACTTTCGTGAGCTCTGTCATGATTGGTTGAATTCTCTTCCAGGACGAAACGTTTTTCTGGTGGAAGATGACAACTTCCTCTCCTCAAATAAGGAGCTAAAATATAGACTATCTGTAGAGCATTTGAAGATTGTGGAAGAGATGGTCTGGCATAAGAGACTAGCATCTCACTAACTTGTTAGCATGTTGGTACATGCTTTTTAACATTTTTTTAGATGTTGCCAGCAGCTCTATAGGTTGTTCCGTCGGTCGGTCCAAAAAATTTTCTCCACCCTGTGGTGGCCACCGTTTTTGCCTTAGGAGGCTGAAATTTGGCATTGAGGTCAAGTGTGTGTATATAAAGGTGTGTGTCTGTGTTCAGGCCAATTGGCTAAAAGGGGGCGTGGCAATGGGAGTGGCCTATTGCAAAAAGGCACATAACTTCTAAACAGATACACGTGACATGGCCAAACCTTGTAGAAAGACACACACACACACACAGACAGACATACACATAAACACACACTTTCATTAGTGATGGTTTGCTCTGCCCCTATGCTGTAGCCCCCTTTCAGAACTCATTAACTGTGTGTCATAGACTCTTGTGGGAGGCATCACTGGACTCAGCAGAGGTTCCTTTTTCAGTGGCGTGGCTTGGCCCTGCCATCTCATTCTGTTGGCCCATCAGTTCATTGGTCCACAAAAATCTATCCGTTCAAAGCTCTGCCCACGCTATAGCAACTACCATGGAGGTCAAGTGTTTGTGAGGTTATGCAGTTGTGTGTGTATGTGTTTGTGTGTGTATTTTCTTGTATTTTTATACTCATGAGACATGGAGGCTGAGAGGGAAACTTAGACACGGACAACAATAACATTAATTTGATGTTTCAGAGGGAATTCAGGGTTATTTGTTTGAACATGAAGAAGAAGAAGAAGAAGAAGAAGAAGAAGAAGAAGAAGAAGAAGAAGAAGAGTAAGAGCAGTGATGTACAGAAGATCAGAAGGCTTTAACTAGGCAAGTCAACATTACTGCCAGAGTAGCAGCTGCTTTACCTGGACAGCAATTGGTGGTGCCTATGCCCCAAGTGCCCAGCCATGCCTGTGGAGATAGAGGGCTCTATTCTTGTGCGCCTTGGCACACAGCGCAAAGTGGGGTTGAATGCCCAGTGCCCAGTGCACAGAGAGTTTGGGTGTGTTAGGGGCTGGGATTAACTGAAGAAATCAGTTACTGTCTTACCTTTCCCATTAAAGGAGCGTGTGCACCATGCAGCAGCGCTTTCTCTCTCTGAGTGAGAGAGAGAGAGAGAGAGAGAGAGAGAACATAAAGTAAAGCTGCAAACTATTCCTCACCCATTTTTGTCCCTTTTTCTGTAAATTAATTTCAGACAATAAAACACCATCATGCTCACATATGAATAAACAGCATATGTGCTAACTGCTAATTTGCTATTTGTTTTCAAAAAGGAAAATAAATTAGGCCATTCACCTTTATTTTGTTCGAAAAAGCACTTTATTAGATTGTGTAGAAGTGCAGGAAATGCGATGGAAAACTTCAAATTTCATCTCATATGTGTGTCTCCAACACTTTCTAAATCAAATTTATTTGCCCCTGAACACAGTGCAGAAAACCAATCTCTCAGTTTCTTAATAGGGATGAATTTGTATTGACATGATTGCATCATTCTTGTGTGGACCCAGACCAGAGAACCCAAATGGGACACTGACCCAAAGTAAGTCAACCACAGCCTCTCCCTGCTTAGGAATTGTAACCTGTCTGTCCTAGGCTTCATGACCCTACAGACTTGTATTGCCCCGGTTGGCAGAGATGACGTGTGCTATGCTTGCTTTGCGTGTGTTAGCTTGCAAGATGTTATTTTATTTTTATTTTTTTGTCTTTATATTTTACATTATATTTTCATAGTTGAGAAGGGTGGAGTTCAGAAGCAGAGTAGCTCAAGGCTTTCTGGTAATCCGAATTCTTCAAAACAAAACAACGTTTTCAAAGAAGGAATTCACTTTCTTCACCAAACTCGTAAAATGCTGAATTTTTCCACTTTTAAAAAATAATAAATGGCTAGACTGGGAGACAATGAAACATGTATATGATTTAGATTTTGCTCTTATATAGGCTTCATGTTTGATGAATGCCAGATGCTGGACTGGAATACAGGACCTTCATTTACAAAACTTAATACCTTGATGTCACAGATCTTTAGTATGCAAACAGCTGTTCTGTTATGGTAATAAAGATTTTGTCTTTACAGATTTAGAAATTAGTAAAAAGCCTTTTTCTGGTAACTTATAGGGATCTCAAATGCCATCTCAATGTGAATTTTACAAATCTTTGAAACACTAATTGCAAACACAACTTGACCTGTTTCTGGTGAGAGGAACATTTGATTCTTAACATTGTGAAGTCTATTGCAAAATTATGCTTAAAGTAGTGACATTAAAGCTCTGTCTTTCTTTACTTGCACCATATAGCGCACATTTTAACAAGTGGAGTATAAAGGGACCACTAACCAAGTCATTTTCATCTTGTGTCAGTCAGTCAGCTTCTCCTGTCCCAATTAATAGTGGCCTGACTTAAAAGAATACTCCAATGTTTTGGGCAAAATACCCTTTTTCCGACTTACCCAGACTGACACACATGTTTGATTCCATTTTCACCTCTGTTCGTCCACTAGTTCGGTTCCCAAGGGTGGCATTTCATGTTAGCTTAGCATTAAGATTTAGCATAAAGAAGTCTACAGGAGTTATGAGCCTAGCTCTGTCCAAGTGAAAAAATAAACCTTACAGCAATTCCAAAGCTGTCTTATTTACAAAATGTATCATGTGTATTTGAAATACACATCTTGTTTTTTATTTTTTATTTATTTATTTATTTTTTAAGGTCATTTTAGGAGAAGTTAGATGTCAGTGCCATCAATATGTGTGAATATATGTGTTCAGCAGTTACAGTTACACATGATACATTGTGTAAATAAGTCAGCTTTGGAGTTGCTGCAAGGTTTATCTTTTTCACTTTAAGAGAGCTAGGCTAATGATTCCTGTAGACTCCAAGTCCTTGTGCTAAGCTAGCACAAAATGCTAACTGTCGCAACCAACCAATGGACGTACAGAGGTGAAATGATATTGAACATCTTGTCTCACTCTGGGTAAGTGAGAGGAATGGTATTTTGCCCAAAAGGTTGGAGTAGTGCTTCAATAATTTACTAGTTAACTTATGCAAAAGAAAGAGGATATATAGCTTAAGTAAAATGACCACCAAATGTCAGAGGATAGGTATGTTATAGTAACAAGCATTAGAACTAATTTCTTTAATAAGTTTACCTGGTGCAACAGGCTAAATTCAGGCTAAAGGGAATTTATCCATCCACGCATTATCCAAGTGCTTCAGGGTTTTCCTTGGCATTCATTTTCCATGTCTGTGTGGTGCAACAGGCTGTTGAATTCTCAAACATCACAAAGTCATCTTTATGACAGTCCAGAAGTACTACTTACTCAGTCCAATGCTGCCAATTAATTAGTAATGGCAAATCATGGCTACAGCTGGCTTGAAAAGGGAACCACTGTCGAGTAATCATAGGGACTGTAGAGATTAGCATTGTCTCTCTCCATTCCTATCTGCCTCAGACCACAGTTCTGTTTCTTTTCCTAACTTCATCACATTTCCACATCAGCCGTCTGCCACAGCAGCTCTGTGGGCTCAGTGATCACTTGATGTCAAAGTCTCAGTCTGCCCAACTCTAATCAACACAGAGCCTAACACTATTTCCATTTCCACAAGTAAACACTTTTTTTGTTTTTTAAGGATTTTTTTGAAATTTGCTAATGCACACATTTTCAATTGAGTGGATTTGTTGAGGAGATGTGAGCAAGGTAAACAGGCAGGCAGAGGAAGACTTTTGACTTTTAAAGATGCAACAAACTGCCAGTAGCTAAGCATGTGTGATTTGTGGTAGTCGCTCTCCTGAGCAGCGACGCTCTGCTTTGTACTCCACATACTGTCCATGTATTATTCAGCAGTTCACGTTGAGTGGTTGCTCTCTGAATGGCACTGAGAGGTCAATGGCTCATGGAGCACCATTAGCATCTCAACCCAAAGCCCTCTGAGTTTGTGTGTGTGTGTATATAAAAGAGAGACCTCTGTCACAGTCAAGTGTAAACATTTTTCAAAGTGTCTCCAAGGGGTGATTTATTCATTTCTTATATTTCACCTTTATCCAAATGAAATATTGCTTACCAGGGAACCATTCTCTGCACCGCATTTGCAACAAAACAACACACCGCGAGGTGAAATATATGGCAAAGGTAATTGGTAACTGGTAATTCAAATTATGCTTTAGTAAAAATGCAATGACATTTTTGAGAGCTTTGTTGCATCATGTACAACATTTTGCTCCCAATCGCTGCAAAACATACATTTAAAAATTGTGCATAGCTCTCATATATTCCCTGTAGGGACTAGTTCACTTCATTTCACTGTGAAATCAAAAGATAAAAAGTGAGGTAAAATGTTTACAGGATACCCTCGATGAACAGAGGGTATCAGATTTAAAGGTCAAAATTACCAATCAACTATCCATAAGAGGGGATTATCAAGGTTTATCAATGTATATAACTCCCCTATTGGACAAGAGCGAGCTTATCTTTTATAAAACTTTGCCCAGACAAGTTTATAACTTAGGTGAGCGATATTCACTTTCAATTTATGTTTTCCTTCAGGCAAAGGCAACACATTGGCTACTCCTTAGTCACTAAGCACTCCTAGCCTGATGTTCAGACTGAATGTCCTTTCAGTTTCCACTCCATTATTCAATAATAATAATAATAATAATAATAATAATAATAATAATAATAATAATACATTTTATTTGTAAATCACTTTACATTTTTTTTAAAAAGTGCTACTGAAAGGGACGTCAAATAAACAAATAAAAGCTATTAAAATCCCAATAAAAGGCACTACCACTATAAAAGACAGATGAAAGTAATCAGCAAATATGAAAGATAGATAAAATCACCTGGCATATAAACATTTAGATGGATTAAACATTCAAGGAACTCTTAAAGAGGAAAGTTTTAAGCTGCCGGAAGTCTGTGCCCTCCCTGGCCATCTGAGGGCATTCCACAGGTGAGGGCATTCCTCTGGTCAGGTCTGTAGAGTGAAGAGTTCTCTCAGGTAGGTGGGAGCACTGCCATGGATGGACTGGTATGCGAGGAGGGAGACTTTACATTCGATCCTGGTGGAGATGGGAAGCTAGTGCAGTGTACAAAGAATGGGTGTGATGTGGAGTTTCTGGATGCTCGTGCTAGGGTTCTCAATGAGAAGTGCATTGCAGTAATCAGTCTGGAGGAGAGAAAGGCGTGGACCAGTTTCTTGGCATCAGGTAGGATGAGTGTGGGACGGAGTCTGGCTATATTTCTGAGGTGGTGGAAGGCGGTCTTGCAGAAGTGTTTGATGTGTTTAGTGACTAATGAGGAGACAGGAATGTCCTGGCCAGACAATGCAATGCTGGTTATGGTGTTCTGTTGTGGGGTGCCAACTAAAACGGCTTGAGTTTTGGAGCTGTTCAGCTGGAGGAAGTTGTGTTTCACCCACACCTTTATTTCCTCCAGACAGGCAGTGAGAGTGGATAGTGATGATGATGATGAGTGTGTGTCACTCTTCATTTACAGTTGTGTGTCATCAGCGTAGCAATGGAATGAAATTCCAAAGTGAATGGTGACTTGGCCAATGGGGAGCATGTAGAGAATGAAAAGTATGGGTCCGAACACTGATCCTTGAGGAACCCCACAGGTAACACTATGTGTCCGGGACTTTGAGCCTCCCATGGAGACATATTCAGATCTGTCAGTGAGGTAGGATTTAAACCAGTTTAAGACAGTGTCGCTGAGTCCGATGGAGTAGTGTAACCGGATGCGAAGTATCGCATGATCGACATTGTTGAATGCTGCACACAGGTCAAGGAGGACGAGGAAGGAAGGTGAATCAACATCAGCTGCCATCAGCAGGTCGTTAGTGACTCTAACCAGAGCTTTTTCTGTCCTGTGGGAAGAACGGAAACCAGACTGAAATTACTTTCTCAACTTCTTCAACTACTTCCTCCAGAACCTTGGAAAGAAATGGGAGGTTAGATATGGGCCTATAATTGGCAAGGACTTCAGGGTCAAGGGTGTTTTTTTTTAGAAGTGGTCTGATTATGGTGGTTTTTAAAGTGGATGGTACATGGCCAGCCTGGAGTGAGTGGTTTATCACTGAGTGATCAGGGGACTTATTGCAGAAATGTGTGCTTTCACCAGAGCTGTAGGAAAACGGTCGAGGGCACAGGTGAAGGGTTTCATCCTCCTGATGGTGTCCTCAACCTCCTGCTGAGAGATTTCTGGGCAACAAAGCAGCCTGGAGATCCCAAACCGTGGGTCGGCAGTTGGGACAGAGAGTCAAAGAACTGGCGAAAGCGGAGTGAATTCTGTCAATTTTGGTTTTAAAAAAGGTAATAAAATTATTGCAGTGCTCTTATTCCTGTGAGCAGAAGAGTTTGAGGTTTGAGGAGATGATTTTTATGTTGGAGAACACCTGCTTGGAGTTGCCAGGACTGTTTTGGATCATGTTTGAATAAAACTGTGACCGTGCCTCTTTAAGGGACTTTGAGAAAACCTTTTGGTGGTCCTGAAAGGCTAGCTTATGAACAGTAAGTCCAGAAGCTTTGTACTGCCACTCAAGGGCACGTCCAGCTGCTTTCAATTTCTGCAGCTTGCTGGTGAACCAGGGAGCTGAATGGGAGAAAGTGACTGTCCTGACTTTGACAGGTGCGTGGAGATCCAGAATGCTGCTTATAAAAATCCACTGATTCACTGACTGATGAAACGTTTGCAGGATGGAGACACTGGAGGTCCACTGTCAGGGTGTTTGAGTCAATGTTTTTCAGATTTCTAAAACAGATTTGTCCTTTGAGCTTGATGTGGGGAGACAGAAATGGCAGTTCCATGGAGATGGCCTTATGGCTATCTGTTAGATGGTTTACTAACAGGGACAGAGTCAATGATAACCAAATCGAGTGTGTCCCCTGGCATGTGTGGGGACATCAACATATTTTCTGAGGTTAAAACAGTCCAGTAGTTGTAAAAATTCTGCAGCCAGATGACAGGAGGGGGTGTTAAAATGAATGTTGAAATCTCCAAGTATTATAATACTAGAAGAGGTTGTACATAAAGTTGAAAGAATGCTGTCCCTGAAATGAAGCATGGGTTTGATTTAGGTGGCCGGTAGATTTGAAGTATCATCATGGGGAAAGGAGGCTTACATTTAAATACCAGACAAAAGACAGCAAAGACAGACAAAATTACAATCCCTGCAAGCGGTAATCAAAACAAAACACTGTACTTTCTTCTACCTATTCAACTAACCCCCTTGTCTGCTGAAAGTTACGTACGCCCCACAATCCTGAAGTTAGGCTTTATCAATATTAGATCACTCTCCCATAAGGCACTGCTGGTTAATGACCTGATTACTGAACTCAGCCTTGACATGATGGGTTTGTGTGAAACTTGGTTGAAACGTGATGTCTTTTTTCCCTTAAATGAAGCTTTACCCCCTAATTATTCCTCCTCCCACGTGGTGAGAGCAACAATGAAACGTGGGGGCGTGGTGTTAATTTACAACTCAGAACTTTCCCTTACCACCTTTACCCAGCTGGACTTTTCATCTTCTGAATTGCTCTCCATGAAACAATTCTGCACTATTTCATCTTTTCTTGTAGTGGTACTTTATTGTCCCCCAGGACCTTACAGTCAATTCTTAGACGATTTCTCTGAATTTATTTCTGATATCATTATTAGAAGTGACAAAATTCTCATATTAGGGGACCTCAACATTCATGTTAATGACTCCTCAGATGCTCTCAGCAAGACTTTTGCAACCATTGTAGAGACTTATGGCTTCAAACAATATGTCCATGAACCCACTCATTTCAGTGGCAACACTAGACTTTAGACCTTATCTTTTGGTTTAGATGTTTCTCATGTAGTGGTCTCTCCTTACACTGCTGCCCTATCTGACCATTACCTTTTTATATTTGAGATAACACTTCCTTCTCCTCCAGTTAATCCACTAACTACCACTGCTCTAGCTCCCGTCACATTAATGCCTCTACCACTGCTGCGCTTATAGACCTGCTGCAGCCCTTATGTTGTTTGATGATTATCAGAGTTCTCTGAATGACTTGGCAGATGGTCTAAACTCCACTCTCCTTAACAACATAGCTTCAGTACCGCCACTAGTTACAAAACACAGGCAAAGACATTCCACTAAGTGGTTTATGATGATGTTTAATAAGTAGGCATGTAGGAAACTAGAACAATATTGGTGTAACACTAAACTAGGGGTCTTTCGCCTTGCCTGGCATGATCACTTGCCTTTGATAATCAATCAGTGGATCGATGGATACCATACACGAGTTATGGTGTGTGTATTGTGTGTAGTCGTACTGTCAAACAAGAGATTATACTTTACTGCCACCGAGACGAGAGGAGAGCTGTGACTCTTACAGTCTATGCTGTGACACCGGGTCAGAGGCTCTGATGCAGGTTTGGTTTCCAGCCACGATGTGGAAGGAGCCTCCACTCTCCCTGTAACAAGTTAGAAGTCATTTATCTAACATCACTATTAGTCTGAAGCTGTTTTTTGACGGTAGAGAGGTAAATATCCTGCATAGTTTCTTTTTTCTGTGCTGCGCTGATCAGAGCACCGTCCCTAGCAACGGTTCGTTATACTTGACGACGGTCTGGGACCGCAACACGCAGTGAGGGACCAATCAGAGAGCAGCATTCAATAGAGCCCATAGACTGTAAAAAGCAGGTTGCGCCTGCTCTGCTGGGCGTGGGGGGTAGATCCCCCAGACAAAAAGTTGAATGACCCCCCCTCGCTGGCCTTTTTTTTTAAGTGGACCCACCCCTCCACAG
>OMLF01049046.1:0-14233 GCA_900302615.1 Holocentrus rufus | reverse complement strand
CAGACGACAGAGGAATGACACGGAGGGAAATGACGGAGAGATGGAGACGGGGAGATGAGGGACGAGATGAAAAGGGGAACTGCGTAGATAAGGAGCGAGGGAGCAAAGCTGAGGAGGAGTGAGGAGGAGGAGGAAGAGCCGGCGTGGAGTTATGTTTGTGAACTGTCAAGGTCGGACTCCTCCAAAAACATACGGCGCTACGTATTCCTCTGAAATCTGAATACAGATGCAGCCTCTGGTGCTCATTCTGCTGTCGCTCGCTGCTGCTACATCAGAGGCATGTTGGGTATGAGAGTCCAGCAAGCGTGCAGGCGGCTCTGCCAATCGGAGGGAATATATTATCACAAGAGTCGAGCCTGGCTGAGCTGGCTTGGTCCAAGGTGGCATCATGCCAGTGAAAACCAGTGCATTAGCCTATTAGCTAGCACATCTTTCGTATTTTTAGCAGTATTTTTAGCATTATTGTGCTTTAGATTCAATATCTGGTCTAGTTTCGGTTTTGTATCAATGCTAGTGCAGGCAAACTGTTGTTTTTAAAATTGGAGACACTTTTTGTTCAAGTCAGATGCTTCTGTACACACTCTTGCAGTATTGGCAGTTGGCTGCGTGCCGGTACTACTGTCGATGATCGATTACTCTGACACACTCACTGCATTACGGCCACATCACACCCTGCAGATGTCAGACTGCCTGTGAGGTCACAGGCTCCTCCCTCTTTAGGAAGTTGAAAACAGCCAAGGTCACTTTGAGTGACTACATCATCAAGCTGCCACCGCCTGCTCTCCCGCTGCCTCTCTACCTCTCATCTATTTCTGTGCTTTTTGTCTACTTCCAGGTTTCTCTCCCTCTCTCATTTACCACTTACAACACTTCAATCTGCGTAAAGAGTCACCTTTTTTTGTACCATAGTCAAGTGTGTGGTTACTCAGCATAATACAAGGTAGCCTCATATGTTATTCAGGTCTTGTTCGCTAAATTAGCCACTGAGGCCAAGTATCTATTTAGCATGTGCAACAATGGATGCTTTGCCCGCAGTGTAATTAGGAAGAGAGTAAATGACACGAGCAGAGATCAAGGTCTGAGGTGAGGGGTAGCCATTAGATGCTATTATGTGCATGTGCAAGCATGTGTGCAGGCCAATGTATGCGTATGCACGTATATGCAAATGTATGCAGGTGTGTTTGCATGCATTCATGTTTGTGCTTGTATGTATGTACTTATGCACATATATTTACTTATGTGTGTGTTTGCTTGTTTTGGTGTATGCATTTATTTGTATTTGTGTGTGCTTTCTCACCTCAGTCGCGATGCTCTGACTGGAGCCGTTTTCCAGCAGGAACTGCACCACGTCCATGTGATTCTCCTGCGCCGCCATGTACAGCGGAGTGAAGCCATTCTGCAATGAAACAAAACTCTGACTCAGACCTGCAATGGTGATCACATTTATTACTTTCCTTGACCTTTTATAATAGTCTAGCTATACCCAGCTGGGCAGAAGGAGCATCAAACTCAAAATTAGACACTTTTTCTTTGCATGATCTAGAGTTGTGCATGTATCACAAATATGGCAAAATAATGATAAAAAGAAGGATCTGAAACAACACTGAGTGAGTCATAAATTACAATATACTGTAATGCACTATTCATTCACACTAGTTTATGTATTACAAAACATTGAGAACAATATCATCATGTTAAGGCTACAGCAATTTGCTCTTAACTGTCACTCTCACAGGAGCAGACATTAGGAATGGTAACGTCACAATACAATTCCCAACACCTCAGATAGTAGCATGTTCGCTAATAATGTTCGCAGATCAACACCAGCCGGCAGCAAACATATGACTGTAGGTGCTAAATGTGTCTAGCCTACCAGCTATTTTTAAGCAGCTGTGCAGAGAGTGCATACTTGTATCTTGCATCTATGTTTATGTGTGCGCGTGGAGTACATACTGTCACCTCTGTGCATACCTCACACCTGATAACAGCGCAGATAAAAGCAGCTCCAGAGAGGACTGTCTGTCTGTGTGTGTGTGTGTGTGCACAGCATTAAAGCGCAGCCCAGAAACAGATCTCCATAGCAACACAAGGCCCCAAAAATCACTTCAGCATGCAGCAAAGCACATCCTACTCCTCTCCTTTTTGCACTTTAGACTCCAATTCCAGTGCTGCTGCATTGTCACCCACTTATTTTACCCCTTGCACACATATAAACACAACACACTCTTGAGATGGGCCTCATTTTTCACTGCATACATGAAGTGCAATTGAGACCAGTTACCACAGTGGAAGTAAGACTGACTTTTCTGTGATCTTTGGTGCTTTTTTAGATGCTTTTAATTTAGTTTTAAAGTTGTCTTACAAATTAAAACGTGTGTGGTCCTTGAAATACATAAAACAGAGAGTGTTTTTTGTGTTTTTGTTTCAAACAGTTGACATAATTAACTGCTGTTTAGTCAATGTGTGCCTGGCACTGCAGCTACGACAGAATAAAATAAGCCCAGGAGTGAAACAAGGGGCGTTTAATACAGGTCAGTTCAGGACAAGCACTCACAGATGCACGCGCAGGCTGGCTGACCTATACACCATCAGTCATGCAACCCACGTAACAATGCAGCTAGAGAAATAACTGTGGGTTTTGCACGCGGTGACACAGACACAGGCACACACACAATCAACACTAATGATGCGCACTTAAACTCATCATCAAATGAAATAAACCTGCAATTTGTCTTGGTGCAGGGACACACAGTATATATTATGGTCACACATGGACGACTGGATCTCACATTCAGTTAAAAGGGCAGTAGCAGTGTCTCTCTGTGCTCATACCTGCATTACTATTACTGTATGCTTGTTTACTGTTCACTACATTCATTTAGTAATATATTTTAATAACACACTTTCATCCAAAATATGGGGTTCAATTTGTGCCAAAATTATGCTGTTAAATGTATCTGTTTGATTTGTGCCAGACTGTGCTGCTTCCTTTGTTATTGTGCTGTTTATATACAGCATAGTTACTGTATCTTGTTTTTTGTACGTTGCATTAGTTGTTTGTCTTCATCTACTGTTCCCTGCATTTGTCTAGCTGTCATCTTGGATGGTTGATAGCTTATTATTTTTGTCTGAATTTTTCCATCGCCCCTATCATGCAATGCATGTTGATTTGCGTCCATAGAACTTGGATATTGTAAATGTTTACTGGTTTGACTTGTCCTGTCATCTGGTTAGCTAGCAATAAGCTACAATGTTAAAAGTCTGAAATTTCTCATGATGTTTATTAGCATAAAACTAAAGTGCCACTTCAATGCAGTGCTTAAGGTTGGATACAGTTTCTATGGTGATCATGCCATTACAAACCAGACCTGTGTGTGTGTCATAGCTTTTAAACTATTATTGGTTCATCTACAATAATCCTAACCCATTATGATTCACTGTAATACTATACAACACAGTGATACGATACACCTTGTGGTACATGGTTGGAGATGTCATGAAAAAAAAAAACAATACTGGCTCATTAGCTTAGCTTAGTAAGAAACTAAAACAAACAACTGGATTTGCAGATGGTTTATGACTGTACAAATAGCAGTCAGTTTTACTGATTAGAGAGTGGGCACTAAAATTTGCAAGAGTGAATGTGTGCAGCCAAGATCGTGTCAAGAGCCGAATCCCTATGAAGGATGCGTGAACACAGAATACATATTTATTCAAAGGCAAAATACCTAGTCATCAATATAGCGCATCTTTGCAAAACAAACAATTGAAAACACTTAAATATGCACAACCAACACAAAATTCTCAATATTCAGTATTAACTACAGCACTGGTTTAAATGACTGCAGTCATGCTATCAGTGCTGTTGGAAAGAATGAATCGTTACACCCATACTGTTTGGAATTCCATGTGTGATAGTGTACATTCATGCAAGTGTGCGTGTGTGTGTGTGTGTGTGCATGTGTGTGTGTGTGTGTTTTACCTGAGATTGTGCGTTGACATTGGCCCCATTGGTCACCAGTTCCTTTACCACCTCGGTCTGTCCAGCCAGGGAGGCTATGTGGAGGGCCGTGTTCCCTTTCTGGGAGGGAAAATAATTCAAAAGAAATAATAAATTAGTCTGTCTGTCCGGTGTACATGCCTGTCTGTCTGTGTGAAGAGATGAGTTTCCTTATCATCACCCCAAAAAGTTGTCTGGTCTTCTGTAACAACAGCAGGGAAAATGCATTGGATTGCATTTATCTATAAGGCCCTCCTTTTTGAAGCCACCCCTGTAACCCCCTTCACACCTCTAATGTCTTTTAATTTAGCTATTATTGCATTTCTTGCTATATGCTTGTGTCTGTTCAACCAGCTGGCTTATACAGAGAATCAAGTTTGATTTAATACAAATATAACTACCATTATTAAGTATTTTAAGTATTTTAAATAAAATAAAATAAAATAAAAATCCATGTCACCCAATCTGACTGTGCTCCTTTTCTGTTACATACAATAAAGCCATGATCAACTTGAACATGAAGCTGGGAGGAGCGGGGCAAGAGTGTGTGCAATAACAGTAGAAAAAGGCAGCGAGACAGTGAGAAACAGTGAATCAGAGAGAGGAGGAAAGAGAGTCAGGGAGACAGAAAAAAAGAGAGTGAGAGGTAGAGTGAGTGTGAGAGTGAGAGGCCGACACAGAGGGCCGGTGTTGGTGGGCTGCTGCTGCACCTGTTGCATCTATGTCAGCTATAGCAAGCTGCAGCTGTTGCTATGTCGCCACTAAGACCTCCACATATCCACTTCCCCTCTCAATATATCTGCTTTTCCTCTCATCCATCACCCCCCTCTTATCCTCTCTCTCTCTTTCCACCTATTTTATAGATGCAACACAGTTTACTTCCACTCCTGTTACAGCTGCATTACAACCTGCACAACATAATCCGGTGTATGCCTAAAATCTGTATTTCAAATAACTGGTTGCCAGAGCATTACACTGTGCTGTGCAATGGCCAAGAAAAGATTACACACTACATTTTCTAACAACGATAGTCAGAATGTACCAGATGGGAAACTTGGTTATGCTACTAATTTGCCTTTAAGAATTAAATTACTATCACATTCAATTAAGTCTTTTAGTGTCACACTGTCTATGGAATTACATTACACCTGGTTTAAGTGAAGAGTTTTAGTGTCATAGTCTACTTTCAAAGAATAAATTAGGATTTTTCCACTGAAGACTTTTAGTGCCACGTGCATTAAAACCTGTCATCAATAATTTAATTAATATTCACATCAATCAATGGGTAGTTTTAATAATTATATGATTTAAACACCTTCAGTATCCATTTCAGTTTTAGTGTCACATGATATAAATGCTGTTCCAGAGGCTTGTGTACCCAGGCAAGAGACATTTCTGTAGGGAAACACTGAACTGTGTGATCTATTAGACACCTGGCAGTGAATTTCCCTCCACTAAATCAGTTCACTGTAACCTTCTGCTAACACACAGCCATACATTTCCTTTAGTGCTGATTTAGCAATGTGACTTTGGGGAGGTGCTGAAGCAGCAAAGCATTTATGTGTGCTTTATGTGTGTGAGTGAGCGAGTGTGCAGGTACTCATGCATACGCTACACTATGTGCCTTTGATAGAGGATAAGGAGCAGTCCTTTCTTGTCTTTTGTCTTTGGTCCAATCAGAGCAGCTCCTGGGCGGGACATACCTTAGTAGCTGCGTCAACATTGGCCCCCTGCTTGATGAGCTCAGCCACCACCTCCACATGGCCCTCTTTAGAGGCCAGATGGAGAGCATTCAGACCGTTCTATGGAGGGAGAGAGAGAGAGAGAGAGAGAGAGAGAGAGAGAGAGAGAGAGAGAGAGAGAGAGACATAGATTAGTTGTGGACTGTCTGCAGCTAAGGTATTAAAGGTCTGCAGATCACAGAATGCTATTCTAGGGTTCTTCTTCTTTGTGACTTCCTGGGTGATTTTTATGTCTTGCTCTAGGAGAGATTTTGGCTCGATGACCATTCGGACAACATGTCTCTGCCTATAGTATTGTGGAGCCATACAGCCTTAATTTGGGCTTTAGGCTTTGGAACTTCTTATAGACAGACAGACTTCAATGCTTTTTGGGATATTTTGACTGTGAAATGATACACTTCTACAGCCCCCACAACTTCAGTGTCAGATTTCTGTCAGGCAGGACAGGCCCAAAACAAACCTGATTGTTAACCAAAATATTCAAACTAGTGGCCATAATAATCCATTTCTTGGGTTGAGCTGAAGAGGAGGATACTATTCCACATTACTGCAAAGCAGCATGATTAACTGAACTGAAATCAAAACTGTGATTTGAACGTGTCTGATGTCTAAACTTCACGAGGCTACAATTTTATGTGTTTTGCTGCCTGTTGGCTAGTAAACTTACCTGGTTGCAGATGTTGATGTCCACCCCATTCTTCAAGTAGTCAAGAGCTTTCTCCAAGTTCCCTGCCCTCGCTGCCCGCAGATAGCTGGCATTTACATCCGTCTGCAGAAACAGAGAAAGAGGGACGGTTAGCAATGTTAGCCATCAGTAAGAACTGATGGGAAAGCTTGCTACAGGTTTATACAAAAACCTGGGAGGGAAATAGAAATTAAAATCAAGTGCGGTGGATCTGCAGAATGCACAAATGCATGAATGACTGAATGACAAACAAAAGGACAATCAAAGGAAAATCAAAGTATGCACCTAACTGTGACTGTGGTGGAAGATAATTTCAAAACAACACAAAGCAGCAAACCGTGTGCTCTGTGTGTGTTCAAAACAAGCTGAAATGCGAAAATGCTTATTAAACGCACCAATAACATATTTCCGCACTTAGTCAGAATTCGGATGAAAAGACTGTTATCTTCTAAGTGCTACTACAGTCCGAGCCTTTAGGCCTGTCAAATGGCCAAGACTGCTGGTTGCTCAGCCATCAGCACAAGGGAAACAGCCTGGTTGGCTTCTTGCAGGCAAACACAAGCAGCATAAGATGAGTGTATCACTTAATGATATTGCCTTGCTGGAATGCCTGTCAGGGTTTTTGATATTATGGGGGGGGGAAGCAAGATATTGCAGCATTTCCAGCGCTGTGCATTGGTATTACACGATTAGCTGTGTTACGCTGTCACAGATCTCCCCATGAATCCCTGCAATGAAAGATGAAAGATGAATAAAACCCTGGAGGCTTGCATGTTAATAGCTGGAAAAATAGGGTAAATTTTGTTTGGGCAAGCCCTCGCAGAGCCTACCAAAGTACATTGAGCACCATGAGGAGTAATTTCAAATTGTAAGTCTGAGGGAGAAGAAAATTGATGGAACCGTCCAGTGTGCCTCCAGACTACAGTACCTGCTCAGCCACGCTGCACTAAACCATGCCAAGGATAAACAGCCTGTAATGATGCCAAAACCAAGCCTACAGCTGAGGGCTTTAGCATATCGGTTTCATAAGATTGTCTGCTTGCACCAAATATTTTTTTCACATAATAATAAAGCCACACTGAGATTTCCTTAAGGTACAATGCAAAATGCATCAGCATGTTAAAAGAGGAAAAAAGAGACACACAAACAGTCTTCATGGATGGACAGCGGGGAGAGAGCTGAAGGAGATACATGAGAATAAGCGTCTTGCAGGACGTCTTTCTGCCCTTAAAGTTCTACTTCTTATGGGATATACTGCCCGCTTCACTGGACCAGAGGACCAACTGCTGTCTGCAAATCCTTTCATGTAAGGGTTCATACACACTCCATTGCATTTTAGAGGAAGGCAGTGCATTTGGGACTAGTTTGCATGCATACAGCCACACATGAACACACTGTACAAACGTGCCACTTAGCTAAGCTAGGTAGAGAACAGAAAGGAGACACCTGCATCTCACGGCAGGACAGTAAATACGCTGTGTGTGCACATGTGTGTGTGTTGGTATGTGCATGTATGTGTGTAAAGATTTCAGGGTGTGGTTGCGTCCTGGGGGAGTGGGTTAATGCAGGGGATTTGGAGAGAGAGAGACAGAGAGAGAGAGAAAGAGAGAGAGGCATGTGGATGCAGAGGAATGTGGGAGGAAGAGGTAGAGAGGAAGGGTGGAAAATAGAAGGCTAGAGACAGAAAGGCAGACGGACAGACAGGCAGGCAGGGAAATAGACGGGAGTGTCTCACATTTCATTGCAGTGCTGTTGTACAGTTTGCCACACCCTCGTAGTCATACAGATACACACGTTGTACACAGGACGAGCACGATTCAGTTACATCTTGTTTGTTGATCACAGTTGAAGATAGCTTTGACTGAATACCTTGATATCAATATTGTGATGATATTGTAGGGATGATGACCGGTGCTTTCATCAGATATGCACACACAAGAGGTTTCTGATAATGTGGATATGATGACCAAGCAGGTAGAGGCAAATAATAGAACAGCTAGAACACTAATAAGTTCAGAAAATTGCTCATGGCACCATAATGTTTGTTATTGTAGACAGATTACTAGCTAAAGCTGAGTGCTGAGCTCATTTCCCACTCACTGAATGGAGCTTATCTGAGTTCCATATCTCTCTCTGTTCATCTCTTTCTCTCTCTCTCTCTCTCACACACACACACACACACACAGCGATTTAGGGTGTGTTTTTGGTGTCAGCATCTATTCCCTAGGGCTGAGACTGGAGGCTGACCGGATGCAGGGAGGGATCATGACATCTCTCTCTCTCTATCTCTCTCACAAACACACACACATACACACAAACTGCATGAGTAACTCCAGTACATTCTGAAATGAAAGGGTAGCTGTGGAACTGCGTCATATATACATGCATCTACTGTACCTCAATCTCAGCTGCTCAATGTACCACAATTTAATTAATTGATCATGTGATTTACTAATAATCCAGATATCTGTACTATACCTCATCATCATCACTTTGCTTTTGAGCCGGTGTAGAAGAAGAAAGACCTCAGACATTCAGTACAATGAATAGAAGCAGTAGGGCCTTCTTTGCATCAGTTAACTGGTATATCTTCGAAATGTTTTAACATACATTAATAACAGTGTGCTGCAGCAGAAGCTGTGCTTGGCAGTAATTCTGAAGCAGCTAAGATGCGCTGTAAGACAAAATGCCAAGCCTGTTCATTTAAATGTGGCACTAATCTGGGCTGCTTGTAACTCAGAGGGTTATCACAGCTCCTTTTTATTTATTGAGAGGATTGGTCCCTTTTATCATTCAGAGCTACGTCGCTCTGGCCAACCTACTGCCGGCCCAGCAGAGCGATTCCACTGTTTACAGCGGCTGTGCAAACTTGATACCAAAGTGGCTGCCGCTGTGCAGTGAGGAAAATAAGACTTTGCCAAACCACAGCTTGCCATAGTCTTCATGTTTACATGCCTGCTCGACAGGCTATCAGGTTGGAGGTGTAACTGACGCTAAATTCATGTCTTGTTTTCATTTTGCTCTTGTCGTAGCTTTTATCTTAACTGTTCCTGAGTTCCTCTGATGTTGTTCTGGAAGGAGCTCTTTAGACGGCGGAGTGCAGGATTTCTTTTAAGTCCAGTTCTTGAGACGCAGATTTGATGATTTGCTAGACAGATACAAATCTGATTTGCAGTTTTTTTTCAGAGTCACTAGCAGAGAGCAAACTCTCTTCAGACAGCAGACAGATGAGCAGAAAAATAGAGTGGGCACCTTTTACTATGGAATCTGTCTCACCTCCAATGATCTCTGTAATTCCAACCGACTTTACCATGTGCGCCCAAACCGTCTGCATGTGAACACACAAACTGCAGCCACTTGATGCACAGTGATTGTCTTTATTGGTTGCTAACTCGCAAATGTCTACACTAATGACCCATTTGGCTTCCTTTCACTTTGACCATTGGCGGAGATCCTGCAGTCCAGTAGACTCAGAGTGTGTTTGTGTGTGTATGTGTGTGTGTGTTCAATTTACTGTCATGTCTGCCCGCATACTGACCTATTTATTAGACTCGGAAGATGATGCACGATTTTTGATGCAGATTACGTCAGTGGGGCTGAAGGGCTTTAACCTCCCTTCGCTGTTATTGTAATTTTGTGTTTAATTGTTTTCTTCTGCATGATAGTGGCGTAGCTGGAAAGGTAGTATTTTGGGTAGGGTACAGGCTGACTTATGTGGCCTCTGTAAACGAATCCCTTAACACTTTTACCACTTTGCGGCTAAAATGCATCAAGACTCCTCCCGGTTTGGTTTGAGAAATCTGGCCCAAATGCTTTCTTGACCCCTTTACACTTGGCCTTTTAGCTATTCGACTGCTATCATCTCTTGCAATCATCTCAAGATATATGAAGTGGCTAAGTGTAAACAGGGCAATAGACAACACTACCTCCAGTGTTAGAGACTTGTAAAGGTCTAAAACACTGACATTCAGTATAGCATGTTTTACTGATAAGAAAGGAAACTGATATAGATGTACATTCTGGCTTCAAAAGGATTATGGGCCTACAGTTCCTGGGGCACTGCAGGTTCCCATATGACAACTGGACCGAAAGATTCTTAATGTGTGAGACTAAATTCTTGTTTGATTTCTGGGCTAAAAACAAACCCTAATGTACAGCATTAGGTCTGTAGTTAAAATAACGGAAACAAAAACACATTTTAGCACACAGATTCTGATACGTGAGTAGTCAGAGAAACAGAGTTGTTTATGTTAAATGCGGCTGTAGGAGAGATGTTGAGTGACAAAATGCATTCATGCATGTACCCCCCGCCCCTCCACACACACACACACACACACACACACACACATATGCATACACAGAGTACATAGCAAAGGAATGTTACTGATAAGAGCCCATGGGATAAGACACCATGTCAACTACAGAATTAGAGTAAATAGAAATGGCTTCCTCCATTTAAAGCAGAGTTAAGCGAGCTTGGCATTTTGGCTAACTTCCTGTCCGTTCTTGCAGTTAGCACTCCTCACCAGTCAGTTAATTGAAATTCTGCTGCCTGGGTCGCATTCAGCCCCGACACAATATTTATTTAAAAAAACGATGGTGAGTTGAACACCCTGCTTATAAACCGTAGCAAAACGTTGCACGCTGTTTTCAGATTGAACGTGCCCCTAATTGTGAACGCACACAGAGGACCTCCTCTTTGTGGAGTTCTCTCTCCTGATTGGATCAAGTGGGAAGGATACCACAAATTTTTACTTTCTGTTTACTGCAGAGCGGAGGCGCTGGCAGACCCATATTACAGACCAAACACTATCGCTTACAGCAGCTTTAAATTAACATTCTGGAATAAAACATCCTTTGATGTTTATTAGTACCACTGTACACTTTACAATAAACACTGTAAAGAGAATGAAACTTTGAATGTTCATATGTCAGAAAAATAGCATTCATTTACATTCATTTACATTACCAAAATTCTTTGTCAGCATTATTATAATACCCCAGAAATCCCCTGTTCTGTTCATTCTCACTCTGTGATCGCTACACACTAGAGAAAATTTACAGCAAGGTCACTGGCTAAACTTAAATAAATGTCCTTTAAAGCCAAATGCCACAAGAAACAATACCTGTGATTTCAACTGGTTCTATTATTTTCTTACACATTTTACCTCGCTTGATCTTATTTTCGCTGGGTCAGAAGGGAGGAGAGCTGCAGGAGTAGAGGACATTTCACTCTCAGCTCGTCGGGACATGCAGTGGCAGCTACTGTAAAAGTCACCGCTCAGAGGGTGTCACAGCACTGCTCAGAAAAGGGCTGTGCAATTTTCCTGGACACTTTAAAGTGTTTGGGAAAATATGTGGAGGTGATCGATGCCTGGTGTGCACTAAGTGTTTGGTGAAATCTGAGGGCTAGAGTGGGCCTGCATTTGTGCTGCAGGATTTTCCAAACAATTCCTCTTGGCCAGTGGAGCCTGACAACATGCATCAAGTGCGTGAAAGGCGGGACTTCTAGTCTACATCTGGCTACCATAACTGACTTCAGCTGGGTTACCCAAGTGAGTAACAACATTTCTGTGAATGGTGCACCTTCCCTGGCATCCACTGCTGCAAGGATATCAGAGAAAACATCCAGCTGGGATTTGCTTGTTCATCAGATGTGAGATCCCATGCGGAGCCAGATCTCAACAAATACATCTGTCACGAGCACAGCACTCGCACACGAATGAGACGCACGGCAGCATCGAAACACTTGACATATGTGTCATGAATATACATAATGCATCCTTGCACTATTTCATCATGACTCTTCACTTCAATCTGTGTCTTGGACTGTTTGATTTGGAGGGGAATCAACCACAACACTGCACCGAGTCAGATCACAGAATTAGAATGGATAGAACCGCTGCCCAAAAATGGTGCACCGCCTTTTGAACGGCATGAGACTGAGCCCCACCAGAGGCTGCGCTCCTGATTGTCTACCCCCCTCTGTGTCCCTCTCAGCTTTCCTGATGTCTCAAGGAGGAAGAAGGTGACTGCACATCAGGTCAGGGTGAAATCGTAGGTGAAATACTTAACGATGGTTTGCTTTAACCTACTTAGGAGCCACATGGGTCGGATTTGCTGCATAAGACAATGCAAGGGGTGACAGAAAGCTGAGTTCAAAGTGTCTGAAAGTCAATTTAGTATATCCATGTGACTGACAGGTTAACTGACACCAGCTGAACAGTCCTGATACAGATCCCCCTAAAACACAGATTCAAATGATCAAATCCCGTTTCAACTATCATTGGCTGTCACATTACAGTAAATTTATGGGATAATACCTATGATGCTTTTCACTCTACCAGCATTAGATTGTACCATATGAATTACCATGCAAACAACTAATATAACAAAGTGCCAACACCAGGCCCCTGGTAAGCTATACTGTGACAAAATTTAGGAACTAATCACATTTTAGTGGAGATCTGGATCTTTCTTCTAATATATGATTTTCATTTCATCAGTCATGTCAGCCTTGCTCTTTTTCAACAACTCCCGTTTTCACTCTCATACCGTAACACACATTCATATCTGGGACTTCCCCAGTGCAAACAGCAGTAGTTGCTGAGGCAGGGAAAGAGGATTTGTACTCCACATTCTCCGCCAGCTTTTAAGCAAGAAAAGTTATGTTTTTCAACACAAACATTGATTTAATGAAAGACTTCTTAAAACCAGGAGATCAGTACATCTGCCCTTTTTTTTCAGAAACAGAAATTAACAGGCAATAGGCCAAATTCTACCCAATGTGTGGTGATGCAATTGAAGAACACACAGAGTCCATGTAGGACACCGCAGAACTGAGAACTACATCGTGATACTTATGCTCTCTCAACAGGAGCAATTATTATGTTTAATAGGTTTAATCTCTTCTCATCTAATATGATCTAATAAACCGGCTGCCACATATTCGATACCCCTTTTGCGAGTCAGATAAACACGCAAACAAACAAACACTAACAGATACATCCCTCACTACACTGCTGCCTGGGTCCTGTGGTAGACCGGAACATGTGTAGTCAGCAAAATCTCACCTGGTCAAGAGAGATTTTTGGGGAATTCAATAGCTCACGAAGGATCTCTCTGTAATTCCTATCATTTCCATCTTATCTCTCCCTTTTGCTCTTTTATCCCTCCGTCCCGATCTGTTTCTCTCTCTTTCTCTCACACACACCACACACAAACACACATGGAGCATGCGCCACTACCCAAGGTCAGGTGCTTCCATTCATTACTGTCCCCATTCACAACATAGAACTGCATTCATAGAGTATGGACTGATACACATAATTAACAAGAAATCACAGGATCTAGAATCAACGTCTAGCACTCAAGCAGGCAAACAGACAGGCGCATTCACTCACACACACTCACACACACACACACACACCACACTGCAGCAGAGTGGTGCAGTCAGGCAGGGTTGCTACTGCTCCCCGTCCCATCAATGACCCTCCGCCTCAACCCTCCCACCTCATCCAGCACTGTCCCATCACTGGACCGCAAAACTGCACTGCAACATCCCTGAATTCTGCCGACAAACACCGTTAAAAACCCCCCCGGTCTTGTTAGCATCGCAGCGAATGAGCAGGAGAGAGCTTAAGTCTGGTTATTTCTGAATGAAATGACTTAACAGTGCAGTGCAAGACTTACTTCTACCAGATAGTCGGCTGCCTCCTCCACTGCCATGTTTCTCAGCCCGCAGCTCAAAGTGTGAAACCTGAGCACTCAATTACTGTAGCTAGCCCCAGTCTGAGGGCTTGGGAG
>OMLF01049045.1:0-14963 GCA_900302615.1 Holocentrus rufus | reverse complement strand
CTATTCCCATTATTCTCAACCCACCACCAAAACCCTCCTCCTCCACCCAGAGCAGGCCAGGTGTGTGTGTGTTTGTATATGTATGTGTGTAATAGGACACTGCTGAGCACCATTTCGCACACACACACACACACACACACACATACACACATACACACCTGGCCTGCTGTCGGTGTCTGAAGGCTGCGTAGTTTCCTGATCACCACTGAGCTGCTTCAGTATATCACAGTTAAAATGGTTTGTTTGTTTGAGTTTTTCCTCAATGGCAGAACAACCTGGAGGATATAATCTTATATTGTTTTCTGGATTTTATTCAGTCGCCTCAGGGAAAATACAAAACCAAAACTTATTTGAGTAAAAAGAAAATAAAACAAATAAAAAGAAAAACATGATTTTTGAGTCAGCCAGTCATAGGAAACAATGGTATGACACTAGACATAATGTTGTGTTAGTATGTGCAGTGTGTGTGTGTGTGTAAAAATAATAATGATAATAATAATGAATTTTACTTATATCGCACTCTTCAAAATACAATGAAATCTGAATGTGCTTTACATTAGTTAGCATCCATAAAAATGTACAAGAAAGATCATGGAAATGATTAAAATAGATGAAAAAAGAAAAGATCCAATAAAATTATGCTACAATTAAAAATGGATTCAAATGGATCAATAGAAATAAAGATACAATAAAAAAGTATAAAACAGTAAGGTGAATAAAATTTAAGTAGAGGAACAAGTTGCTGGAAAGAGCACAGAGTAGATCATTAGGGGTATGCAGACAGAAAAAGAAGAGTGTTTTGTTAAGATTTAAAATCTACAAGGGCGACCTTGAGGCTTGAATCATTTCTGGAAGTTGATCCCACAGGTGTGAGGAGAAGTGAGGAGAAGGCAGGATCTCCTGTGCTGGAGTCGGACGCACAGCAAGGAGGTTTGAGGTGCCAGACCAGAGTGAGCGGGGTGAAGAGTGAGGAGCTTGTTTATGTGTTGGACCAATGTCTTTTTTTGCCTTAAACACCAGGAGGAGTAATGTGAACGTAATCAATTGGTTTATTGGAAGCCTGTTAAGGGAACTGGGCTGATGTGCTGTGATTTCTGCATTTTGAGGACCTGAGGGCCACTATTTTGCACAGACTGTGTCCTCTGAACAGCTTTGTCTGGTGTACTTCACATAGTGCACGCAGTAGTGTAACACACAAGTCACAGGGGCACTAAATTGAAAAAAAAAGTGAAATATGGGCACACTGCTCCCTCTAGTGTCTGCAGTGGTCATATCTGGTGATACCTGCCCGCCCCCAGCTGATGATGTCAGTCAAAACAAACCGTTGGTGAGAAATGAAGCTGAACAGGTTTTCTCCTGAATCCAGGACAGGAGACAAGACCATATCTGCTCTGAGTGGCTGAGACTTTACCAGCCTGCTGCATTTTTAGAAGAGATTGGGACTTCTAAATGATAGTTGGTTAACTTCTAGAGTGGTTGGCTTGGTAACCAAACTTATTATACCAGCATCTGCCTTGTGGCCTGAATCTATTCCTGCATAGCACATGATAATTGCTTTCTTCTCCTCATTCTGTCTCAGCCTCTGCTTTTTGTGTGTCTTGTTTATCTTTGCTTTTATATGCCTTCACCCCTGCCTGTTCTCCTCATACCCTCTGCTTTCTTTCTTTATTGTTGACTTATGCTTCTGTCACTTTTGTTCTCTGCAGCCTGCGGTGTGTGTCTCTGTATCAGCAAAGACTAAGTACCTCAGTGTACTCCCATCATGCTTTTCTACAAAATGCTCAGTCCTCCCACATGTGCTTCAGACACACACACACACACACATGCACAAAATACAGTAGGAGAATTTTTTTTTTTTAAAGCTGAGCCTCTCAGGCTGAAAGTCATCATAGCAGATTATTGGGATCATCTTGTCATCCTGGCAGCCATACAGATGGTGGGAACCTGCTGCTCTGTATTTGGCTCACCAGCCTGGCCTGTATACAGAGTGTGTGTTGTGTGTGTGTGTATGTGTGAATGTGTGTAAGAGAGAGCAAGAGAGAGAGAAAGAGAGAGGGTAGGTGGGTGTCTTTGTGTTTCCAGTATTTGCAACTGTGCCTGTAATAATCGTCCTACAAGGACAGGCATAAGGGAAATGATCAGGATTCAGCTCGTAGCTCAGATTCACACAGACTCAGAGAAATGGAGGAGGGAACAAAGAGGTGAGATGACAGCCTTTGGTGTTGTTCATTTGATCTACCCTTTAGGCGTGTGGCACATAGCTCATGGTGCCTGGCATCAGTTATTTGTTGTCTACTGATAGGGCTGAGCAGTCAATCAAAATATTATCAAAACTGCAGTTATGGGCAAGTGCAATATCAACATGGCTGGAGCTTCAGTTTCTTCTTCTTTAAAGGTAAAATGTGACATCTCATTATAAAGATGCCCTGGCATAAAAATTGTTTGAGATTTGAGAAAACATGTTTGGAGCAGACCCCAGCAAAAATCACATCATTTTAATTTTTTTGTTCCAGCGAAAATGAAAATTACAATGACTTTTTCAAGTCGTCATGCATCTGTTTGATTTACCCTCAAAATGGTCTGTAATAGGGCAGCGCTAAATTGGGAGAGATGGAGGATGAGATCCACACTGTGTTGGCCAGAGATGGAAGTATAGTGGGTCAGAGGAGGGTGAGTGGAGGTGGGGGGGCCAGGCTGTGGGGGCGTGTCTGCAACGTCCTGCTGAGGCACAAGGACAGATCAGAACTGCAGCAAAAACTGCAGCAAAGTGCACATCCAAAAAAAAAAAAGGTTGACACCAATGAAAAAGAAAAGTGAATACCTCTGATTTTTGTGTTGGAATGTAACTCGCCACAAATCATTTTCTGCTGTTTTGTTGCTAAACAATACTGACTGAAGCTCTGGGTGATGAAGACTGGAGAAGATAAAATTGATCCCTGTTCACTCTGGAAGTTGGATTGAGGGAAAATCTGAATCTAAGATGAAGGGACCTGGACGTTCTGGAGCAGGTGTGAGGGAGGGATTTGATATTGCTGGAAATTCTGGTGGAGGAATCTGGCAGGTCTGCACGTAGGTCAGAGGAGGCATCTGGCACCTCTGGAAATTGCGAGGAGGAATGTGGGAACTCTGAATGAGGGGAAGAGGAGGAATCTGTGACTTTGGGATAACTGGATTAACTTGACTGAATGCATTGAAGACAAGGGAACTGGGAGTCCTGACATCTTTAAAAGGAGAATGGAGGGAAATCCAGTCTTTGTAGGAAGTGGAAAAGGACCATCTATCAGTATGAGGGAGGTGAAAACTTTCAGACAGCTGTTGGAAGTGGGGAAGGTTTCTGCTGTCTGAGAGGACGTTGGTTAGGGGACTGACTGGTATAAACCAGGGGACTGCGGCCTTGTAAAATTTATTTGCAGAGTGTAAAGTTACATCAAATAGAGCACATGCACAAAATGATTTGCCTTATTAAAGAGACTTGTGCAACAAGATCTTACTTTTGAAAAGTGATTATTTTCCCAGCACTGGGAAAATAGTGGCTTTACAAAGTGCATAGTGGATTTGGAGGCGCATCTTCAGTTCAAAATAAATATGACTGTGCAGAGTTCATATTAGCCTAACAAAGATTGTCTTTGTCATTGTGCTCCCTCTACCCAGCTTGACCCTCAGACCCTACAAGGCAAAGACTGGCAGAGGACAGTCATTCCTATGAACGGGGTGAGTTGATCACACAAGTCTCTCTCTCTTTTTTTAAATAAAAAATGTATTTTCTCCTTTTGAATTGCTTTGATGCACTGTTTCCTCTCACTTGAAGTGGTCAAAAGTACAAGACATCTGCTGCCTGAAAATGCTTACATCATCAGATGTTACTTAAGTCATGATGCAGCTTGCCCTCACCCTGCACCCATTCTTTAGTACTCAAGGCCTTTCTAAACAACTCCTCTTGGAAGTGGTGCAGCAGTGCAGCCAACATGATAATTCCCTATGAAAGCCACATCTGTAGGTTTCATTGTGTAAGGATTTCCCCAAGACCATGAAAAGCTATCTGTAACGGGTATAATGTGCCTTCTCACCACATAAAGTGGTTTTAACTTGTAGCCCCTTTTATTCTCTTGTGTCAGATTGAGGTTAAGCTCTCCATGAAGTTCACCAGCCGAGAGTTCAGCCTGAAGCGGATGCCCTCGCGGAAACCCATGGGTGTGTTTGGAGTCAAGATCTCCACAGTGACCAAGTGAGTTGACCTTTATATTATCAGCCATTTACTGACACAACAGCTCCCTAATGAGGGAGTAACCGTCTGCACTATTACCCCAGAGAAATCTTTTCATCATGGCTCTTCCTTTTTCCCCTGGTTTTCTCCTCTGCATGTGATTTTTTTCTCTATCTTGTAAAAAAAATCACTTATTCACTGATGCATTCATTTTGAGCCACTGTAGATAAGAGTATCCACTAAGTTCCTCTAATGTAAAAAATGTAAAATGCCTTTCTATTTGTCAAATCATTGCACCAGCAGATTTGGCTCACAAAGCCTCTATTATGCTAGATTAGTCCAGCAGTCCAGCATTTGGTGACTTTGACTAGTAAAAAAGAATGTACTGTATAAATAGTGTCTTTAAGAGCGAAATTCTGCAGTTGTAATATGATAAGTGGGCTTAACATTGTAGGTTTTATTCTACATAGATCACAAAATGTTTTTGCTCATTGCAGCATTTAATGTTGAAAATAGGAAGGGATGTGAGAGAGAGAGAGAGAGGGGTTTGAAGCAAAAGGAGAGAGAAGAGGCTTCATTATGTTGTGGCCACTGGTGGTGGTGATGAGTGACATTAATGAGGATCAGTGATAACAAGCGGGTTAACTAGGTTTACCAGCAACATCAATTATCACTGTCAAGAGAACATGTCAACAAAAACACCAGCACAGAGCCGGAGGCATCGCCGTAACTTGCACGAATCAAAACAATGCAAATCAGAGGAATTAAACCTGTGCATTTTGTCTTTTCATCACAATAGACATGTTCAATGATTTAATATCTTAGACTGGATTGTGAAGTTTTGGCCTTATATATTTGGAAAACGTAGAGCCAGATGTGCAGTCTTCAGTAGTGGAGCAACAAAATATTAAGCATGTTTTGGTCCTCTTTGTCTTAATCTGCTTCTGATTCCATTAACTTCACATGTGATCTATGCCCTGCAAAGAAGGCCCCTAATTGGTTTTCTACTCGCCTTTTTGTGTATTATGGGCGTTCCTGAGTGTGTGCTTATTTGTGTTTCCCTCCATCCAGGCGGGAGCGCTCCAAGGTGCCCTACATTGTCCGGCAGTGCCTAGAGGAGATTGAGAGGAGGGGCATGGAGGAGGTGGGCATCTACCGGGTGTCAGGAGTGGCCACTGACATTCAGGCCCTGAAGGCAGCATTTGACACCAGTGAGTACAGCCTGCATCAGTACAGCAAGATGTTTTACATACATGGCATTTCAAGGGAGAATAAGTGTGATGGTATATAAACACAAATACCTAAATGCATTTCCCTTTTTACAGGGAAACACAACAGGGAACAACTCTTTCTTAACAGAGTCAGAGAACAAAGACAGGCACTGAATAAGAGACTGGTTTTAAGACCCACAGAACATAATTGCATTTTCAGTACAAATCAGTTTATTCTTATTTGTACTGATTAATACTGTTTCCCCTAAAACCCCCCAGAGTACCCAATTATTTCTCTGTGGAGCAGCTCTGAACTTTATCTCATTCAGACAGCTCTAGACCTTATGAATCTTTTAGTTGCAGATTAGATTATGGGAAAACGGACCAACTCCCCAACCTCACCTTTGTTTACAAGTCACACACTGGTTTTAGAGACATCAAAACTTTCAGAGAAGCAATGCAAACAAAAATCAGTCATAGTACAAAAATAAGAGAGTATGTTGCATTTTATCCATCTGTCAGTGGACCAAATGGGGCATGCGTACTGTAATATTTAGGCTGTACTTAGAAAGCAGAGGAATTATTCACCTTCATCTGAAGCAATACTGTTTCCTAATCCTCTTGACTGTATCTCTGTTCATCAGGTGATCAGGTGATGCCACGTTTGGCTTTTCTATTCCTGTGGGTTTGTTAAACAGAGATTTTTTTGGTGTGAGATGATTAACCAGTTTTCCTTTTGTCATGGGCTAACTCGTATATGAAGATGCATTTGCATTTTGGGGAGTGTGCACGCTTAAACGTGCTCATTGTGAGTCTATGTGTAGAGTGCATATGGGTGTGTATTTCTATTTTGATGAGATACTGACAGAAAAGGAGCATGGCGACTACCTGGTTGTGCCATATTTTTTTGGTGTTGTTTGGCCGTCTTCTCCTCTCCTTCTGTCACCCCTAAACTTTTCCTCTTAGCACTGCTTTCATCTCACCCCTGCAGATAACAAAGATGTGTCGGTGATGATGAGTGAGATGGATGTCAATGCCATCGCCGGGACTTTGAAGCTGTACTTCAGAGAGTTGCCAGAGCCGCTCTTCACTGACGAGCTCTACCCCAACTTCGCAGGAGGCATCAGTGAGTCACTGAGCTTTTAACATGATCTGCACATCACACTAATCATCCAAACATCTTGTTATCAATCAATCAATCAATTGATAATAAGAGGAAGTAAGCAATTAAAACTTTATATTACAGATATATTTCATTATACAAGTCCCACATATAGTGTATTAGTAGTACTGGTACTAAGATTTGTTCCAGGCCCTCAAAAGGCATTGTGCTACAAAATATTATTTAAAGGTGCACTACGCAAAATTGCAAAGGGTGGACCTAAGTGAGACCTAAAAAAGCAGAGTAAGTATGTAATTTATCACTGATTCGGGCCACAATGAGAACCATGGAGACCATTAAATTAAGTGGTTATTCCATTTTTTTGTCAGTCAATTCTAAAGTCACCCCTCAGCAATTTTGCATACTGCACCTTTAAGAATGTTCTCTAAGTAATAAGTGTGTCCTTTCCTCTCCCTCTGTGCAGCCCTGTCTGATAGTGTTGCCAAAGAGAGCTGTATGCTGAACTTGCTGCTGTCGCTGCCAGAACCAAACCTGGTCACATTTCTTTTCCTGTTGGACCACCTGAAGAGGTAGGTCAAGTGAAAACACATATTCTTATGCATGTACACATAAATGTTGACACATAAACAGAGTTCAAACACGTACAAAGATACAGTCCAATACATGCATACACTGCTGTGTACACACAAAAACACAAGTGAAAATATGTGTAAATAAACATAATTACACACAAGCACATATACACACATACCAGACACACACACATACAAACACACACAACAACATAACGTGTGTATGTGATCTTGATCTTATATTACATCACTAATGTATACATCCATGTTTCTTTCACCAGGGTGGCAGAGAAGGAGTGTGTTAACAAGATGTCTCTCCACAACCTGGCAACAGTGTTTGGGCCGACCCTGCTGAGGCCGGCTGAGAAGGACAGCAAGATCCCCACCAACCCCACACAACCCATCAGCATGGGCGACAGCTGGTCCCTGGAAGTTATGTCACAGGTAAAAATGACCAGAGAGCCCCCTCTTTTATTCTGTTCTCTCTCCATTGCTTTATACATGACTCTGCATTTTTATAAATTATTTTTTGATCAAGATGCACTGCATTTCTTTGGCTCAATAGTTGATCATCAAGTGAACGATCTACTAGGGCGGTGGTTTTCAAAGTGCTCCAGAGCTCCTCAAAGGGCTTCTAGTGGCTCATCAGCAAAATGTGGATTAGTTTTCATTCTACAAATTTTTATGATCTGAAAAAAAGAAAAACTATGAGTGATCGTTTTAACATTGTGTTTCAAACTCACAAATTTGAATCTATTTGTCAATGTTCAAGTATGACATCACATCAACAAAAATTTAGTACTTTACACAAACCAAAATATCTTTTCATGTCAGGGTGTCCAGGGCAGATCACTTCAGATGGGGGTCTGCAGCTTAATAAAAGCCAGCATGGCGATCCAGAACATGTAAAAGTTCGAAAACCTCCGCACTAGGGAACCTTCAGATTGAGATCCTATTTATATATGTTACAGTTTTTCATCTAGAAATTAATTATTGAGACTAGCAGATACAGACATCAAAATTACCCACTTAATTTTTTTGCCTAATAAAGAATGCAACATCCTTTGTACGTCCATGCAGGTCCAGGTGTTGCTGTACTTCCTCCAGCTGGAGACGATCCCCACACCAGACAGTAAACGACAGAGCATCCTCTTCTCCACTGAAGTATAGAGTACAATTGGCCCCGCCCCGAGCTTTTGACTAAGAAGGAGCAAAGAAGAGAAAGACTTTGGCTCAAACTGAGCCTGTAATAGTATGTTTTTTGAATTGAATGACTGGTTCAGCTTGGTGCTTGCAGTGGCAAGGGATTGTCTCTGGAAATACCCAATGGCCATAACCACAAGAGGGCGCCATTGGGCCTCTGAGGAGCAGAGGTGAGCTGCAACTCTCCACAGCTTTCATATCTCTCTGGTGAATACTCATTACTGTGCATCACACCCAATATTTAGTGTGATTCTCTGTACCTCCAGTGATGCAGTATATCCCATCTACCTTTCTCCACTTCCTTTTGTCTCCTCATTGCCTCTTACAGCTTGTACGCAGTTGTACTTAATAAACCGAGAGATTGGAAGTGCAAACAAAACCGACTGTCAGAATCAGTCCGTAGGAGAAAGAAATGTGTCTTTGATTATTTCCTTTCTTACCGATATGTTGACAGGCAAGGCAATCCATGTTTTATTGTTTTCTGTTGAGTTTCAGAATTCAGATGTTCTCAGTGTACTTGATTGGACAATCATCAAGTCATCACTCTTGCAAAGCTTTCTTGTTTATCCAGCTCAAACACTGACTAGTATCCCGATGAGGAAATTCTGACTGTGTCTTAAATAATCTCAGAATTTTTTTTTTTTTTTCTGAGAAGACAAAAGGACACGTTTGTGTTGTCTACAAGATCTAAAGATGCGTCTGGAGCTGCCATGACATTGGTTTTTTTTTCCCTATGTGTCAAGAAAGCCACCGGAATCCAACACTTACATGTTAAGTAAAGTGTTTACAACGTAAACAAACCCTGGATTGAGTCAGAGACAATAGGCTATGACTTTAAGACGTACTGTAAGAAAAAAAGAACTGTTGAAAACGAAACCGATAATTAGTAGTACACTGCAATCCGACTGCCTGCGGTTTTCAACCATAAAAGCAAATTTCGTCTGTTTGTGTTGTTTGTGTCTCCAGGTAGTCTTCAGCTTAAATATCCAGGAAGCAATATATTTTCTAACATAGAAACTGTCTGTGTTCACATCTTTGTTGAGGAAATGTCCTTCTTATTGTAACATAGGACATCTTGCCAAAATAATATGTTGTTTGTTTGTTTGTTTCTAGGACAAAAGGAAACTGTTGTATTTGCAGATACAGTATGTACATAATCTTAAAGTTGTATTTTTTTTTTCCTTTTTGTTTAACAGTGTAATCGTTGTTATTATTGTAATTTATTTTGGGGGCTGGGGGAGAAATCAAAATTAGTATTTTTTTTTTTTTAATGTCTACTTTTTGGTTTGATTAAGAAAGTGGTTTAGGTTTTAGCCTTGACTTCAAGTCTTGCAGAAAATAAGCAGGATTTAGCCTTGTTCTTATAGAAACAACTCAGCTGTTCTGTCCAGCCTATCAATATTCTTTTAAATATTATGAAGGTAACACACACATTGTAGTTAAATATGCTGCTGTGTAAAAGGCACAAGCTCTTTAACTGCTGGGTCTAACGGTGTTTCTCAGCAGTCCGTCTCACGACCGGAGACCATCCTCTATCTAGTCTTGACATTATGCAACGTCATGATACAGCACACACACACACACACACACACATATGACATTCTTTTTTTTTTTACCATGTAATCTGTGGCTACAGAGATGCACACATGAAACGTTAGAACTACTGTATTACAAATCAAGTGACCTGAGCACTCAGCATTTATGTCCAGTGAAGGCCATATCTATTGATTTTAATGAAGACATATTGGTTCATTCTATTCAGTGTCCTCCTTTTTTTTCTAATTATTCTGTGTCCGCATGTGCCCTTTAATTGTTCTCCATCCTGGTATGCCTGAAAGTCTCTCACTCACCGGCCAAGTTAAAGAGAAGCTCTTTGAATATTTTGCTGATAAGAAAATTAGAGATTTCTAGTTTTAATTTCCTTACCTTGATTTAACATGCAGGCATGTTTCATTGAAGACTTTGGTTCTCTCTTGACAAATGTGTTTTCATAAATTTGTTATTCCTGGCTTAAGGGTGTTGGTAGCTCATGAGGATCTGGTTTACATTGTATAATATGTCCTTTCCTGGCCTATTAAAGGATGTGAATGAATATCATGTAAGAAACTGGTTGACTAAGTCTGCAATTAAATGTATTTCTGTGCTTTTCTTGCCCAGTGTCCCATATAGCATGGGCATATAAATAATAACCAATTCACCATGTTTAATGGATCTGGAAAGAGTTTGTGTGTGATTGTGTCTGTATTTAGAGTCACAAGAGAGAGCATGCATGAATGAATGACATTAATTAATAATGAAACAAAATGCTGTATTGCTATGAGACTTTTCAGACATTCTTAAACTAGAGGGGGCTTTTATTTTGAACACATATCAGTCATCCCAAATATGTCAGGAAAATTACTCAGTCACTTCACAGAGTCGTCATTATCAGTTAATTTTTTTTCCTCTCCACTCCACATAACATTCAATATCAAGAAAATGACAATTTGCAATTTGATTTTGGAAAATTTCAAGACATTCAGATACAGTTCAGATTTTTTTTTTTACCTGATGACAACTCGGCCTGCAGCTTTATGATAAAAAGCCACAGAGCACCAACCCTGGGTACAATATTCTCCCATATATTTTTTCAACATAAAATTTTTTTCACTGGCTTATTTTTCCCCATCTTATCCTTAACTAGTTTGCATAATTCTACTGTATGTAGCATATTCACTCATTTATTCACAGACTATATCGGGATGTGGGACAGATAATGCATCTACAGTTCACTTGTCATCTTTCCAACAAATCCCCATAGGTCACACTGCTCTACCCTATTGTGCCTCGACACGTTTTGCTTTCGTTTAGCGCCTGTTCTGTGGGATGCAGAGTGCAAATTTGGTGGAATGTCAGTGGAAATGCTGATGCAGTCAGCGGGAGACTTCGGTCCTCTTTTCTCCTGCGGTGGTGTCTCAGTCTCCTGTTGCCTTTGGTGAGGACAGTCACACACATCGTTCATCTTTATAAGACTAATACAGGACCTTAGACTTTGGTATGGTCTTAGCTCATGATATTGTATGCCTGTGCTGCTCACCACCTTCATCAGACTTAAGAGGGCAAAGTATTGCATTATTTTTCTTAAGACATTCTTACCCGTGCCCTTGATTTAGCTCTTAAAATTTTTGTTCATTTTATGTTTTTCTTTTCCTCCCAGTAAGGTATGTCAAGGACTACTGCATCTATTTATATATGATATGAATAATATCACCTGAGGCTAAATTAAGATTAGAAGAGTGGTCTTATATGATATACTTGCTACAGGAACTTCTGCCATTTGTCTGAGTCCTTTGTTGCAGTCTGCTTGTGTACATTTGCTTATTTGCAGTCAGTTACTTAAAGTCCTATTACACTCAAAACTGCCAAACAGTTTGTAGCTATTTTCTCCCCAAATTGCTACCACTGTGTACAGCTATAACTGCAAAATGCAACACCACCTCCTTGTGAAAGGTCTAGACTACGTATTTATTTGTGTTGTACAACAGACTGGCCACTGTGATTGTTTAGCTATCCGACTTAGACAACTGAATAGCAGGTGAAGGTTCTCGTCAATTCGAAGGAAAGATTTTTTTTTTTTGAGTTTGCACAACTCAAATTTCTCTTACTTTCCGTAAAGATGTATAATATGTATTATACTAGAGAGTACAGAATTTGGTTTCCATTTTATTTATTGTGGCGTCCATTGAACTTTGATCAGTAAAGGACTGATCATGCTGGTGCAGCTCTATAGTCCCTTTGATTAGCCAAACTGTCAGTTTCTGGTAGAGGAGAAACTCGTCTTATTGCTCTCAAATCTGCATTGTTTTGGTCTGTTGATTGTCAGTATATTTGCATGTATCCTCCATATTACCGTTCCTTCCATAACTTCAGTCCCTTACTTCTGTATGTGAAAAAACAAACAGTATGCCATGAGAAACTCTCATTCTGATGCGGAAAAGGACAAAAATCTAACAAAATGGAATATATTACTATATAAAACTACCACTTCAGTGTATCAAACTATACTTGAAAAAAATGTTTTTCATTTAGTGTATAAATGACATGACCCTGGCAGTTGTCAATACATTTCCATAGTATGTGTAAACCTTCACATGGCGCACATCAGGCTACATTACAGGTTCCAGTGTTTCAACCTCTATATGCCAGCTTTGTTTTATTCAATAAGTAATCTGAAGCTGAGGATGGGACTTTGCTGACCAACCAGAAGACAATAATTTAACACTTTCTCTTTTCCTTGCTCAATTTTTTGATTCCTGTTCCTGTTTGACATTCAATGTTCTGCTTGTAGAACTGTAAAAAGAAATATTGTATTCTGAGGGCAAACATGTTTGGAAGGCATTTGCAGCCTATGTTTGTACACAAAAATGTTAAATAAAATCTCCTGTATCTACATTAAAGGCTATTTAGATTGTTTTTTAATAATAATAATAATAATAATCTGAGAATAAGCCCAGCCTAAAGTATCCAGCATTGCTACAGCGTTTTGTTTCCTCACACACCTCCACATATACACAGGTATACACACAGGCTGCACTGGTGGCGATGAGTTAAAACATTAGTGGAAATAAACGATCCTGTATTTGTGAAGGTTTCAGGCCATTTCTGTACAAGTTTGTGAAATTATTTTGTCAAGCCCTTAAGAATCTGCCCCTCAAGCTGGAATCAAAATTATCCTGAATTTTGGCATTAAATCTCCCCAGCCTTTTGTCTCGAGTTTTGGAAAAATCCAATGACAGCATTATGTATCTTTAGCGCCGATGTTCATTTTCACTTATTCCTGTACGATAATATAGTATCCAAACCACACACATAGCATTATTTCTCAAATTTGGGATGTTTAAAGAACATAAGGATATGGAATTTATAACATCTACTTAATTTATTCCAAAATTATTTAAAAAATAAAACGTATAGCATCCTTTTAAAAACGAACTGTCTCTATTTGCAAACTTCTTGAAACGCAATGCGCCGAAAATATTTTCTCTCTAAATAAATAGAAATGAATGAATGAATGAATGAATGAAATTAAATATAGCAGCCACCAAAAATCATCACTCAAAAAAAAAAGATGTTCAAAGTTTTCTGATAAACTCTTCACTCTTCATTCATTCATTCACGCATTCATTATCAAAATCCTGCAGACTGAAATATCTGTCTGAGATCTGAGATAGTTGAGAAATAATTCTGGGGGATTTTACTGTTTTTCCTACTTTCCCAGCTTCCAAGAGGATCGATGCCTATGACGTCAGCTCTTTTTACATGTAGAGAATTACATTGGAGGCGCAGTATAATTGGGCCTATGGGTCTAATGCATAATACTGCCACATTTCCATATTGTTAAACATAACGTTTAAGAATTTATACATATTTTTTATTTATATTATTGATGTGTCAGCTGACTGGTTTATTCATTCTTTATCATTTCCCTTTTATTTGTAATAATATTTATATTCTAATTTATGAATGTATTGTTAATTTAGGCTATTAATTTGTTAATTAATTTATTCGTCAAACAAACAAGATCGATTTCAGCACCTAAAGACAACTTCTTGCAGTCTGCAAGAAGGTAGATCGTATACCAGAGGGGCTACATGAGAGGAGACATTGGCGACATCTGGTGGTTCTTTGTGGATGTTGCAGGAGCAGCTTGTCACAAAACAGATCAGCTGCACTGGCAATGAACAGGAGACTGACTGAGCAAGCTGCACGGTTTTCTGGGTTGGCAGTCATATTGTGGACGAACCCATGAGATTTAAGCACAACTACAGTCTATGACTCTATGAGTCTTATTTGGATGTACTTCTAAGCAGTAAAAAAATCATATTCATATAATCATATAAAAATCATTATTCAGTAATGTTATATGCCTACTGAAATTACAGGATATAACAATGTTACAGACGGGAACACCATAGCCTGGTGCCAACAATCATAGCCTACTGACTCAGTCCCCTTAAGACTACATAATTATTTTTATAGGCTGCCCTATTAATTATAACAAAAAAGCCTAGTCTGTTAATGCAGCAATCAAATGGGCCCTTTAGCCTATGTCCAGTGTATCCAGGTCACATTAATCTACTGGACTGACATTTTAACATGTTTTAGTTGAAATTCTCTCTCATGCTTACTTTGAGTTTCATGCTATATCTAGCCTTTTTGTTCTCCGAAGTCCTAAAAGTACCTGTGCGCCTCATATCTGTCCGGCTCAGCTCAGGTATTCGTCCTGCTGTCCTCTACACTCTCTACACAAATGACAAAATCACTGTTTCCCAATAAAACATTATGTGACAGCTGGCATCACACGGCTCTAGTCTGTGGCGGACTGTTGAACCGCCTGCCGGACCGCGGCGCACAAATTGTGCAGCCTATACCTTTTATGTCCCAGTGGGGACGCCGTAACTCCGCAGACTGGAGAAAAAGAAAAGCACCATGTCAATATACTTTCTCTGTTTTTCTCTGGCGGGCAAGTCAGACATTCCTCCTGAATCCTTTCTTTATAACTCAGTCACAGCTCAATGTTTCGGCACATGCTGCCTTGTTCATGTTGGCACATACTGCCTGTTTCTGAAGAGGGTAGTATGTGTCTAAATGACTCAATAAATAGGCTAACG
>OMLF01049040.1:41733-59818 GCA_900302615.1 Holocentrus rufus | reverse complement strand
AAAACCTTGCATAGTTTTACGCCATCAACTACTGGAATGTTCTCACTTGAGGGAACGGCCAACCAGCACGGCCAAAGTCAATTGCTGGAATAATGGAGCAACCAGCAAAACCCCACAGCTCCGCTCTTGGAATCGGCAAAAGAGAGCCTCCATTTCCACTCCTCCTTGTTTACTCTCCCGTCACCCCGCCCGCCATCCTTGATAAATGGAGCGGCCTGGCATGTTTGGGGCTCCAGTGACGGATGATGCAAATAGGGAGGCATATAGGTCTGGGCTGTTCATTGAGTTCATTTGCAGAGCCAAGCTTCTTGGGGGGCAGACAGAGGCCTTCCTTCCAAAACATGTCCACCCAGTCAGACGAAAAAACACTCATTACCACAGCGCCAAGAGGCCAACCCGGCCCACTGGGGGATAATAACTAGGCATCTGCTTAAATTTGATATAATGCTAGCGTACTGAGTAGTCTGGGGTCTGCGATAGTAGCAGAAATTATTGTGCTTGCTTAAGCTGTTTGACTCCTGCACTTTGCTGCTCGAGCTTAAGCATTTGGAGCAATCTTGTTCCTTTATTCAAACCAGAGGGTTTAATAGGAGCTGTAGAATAAAAGCCCGAGGGTAACATTTACCATACTTTAAGTGTGATTACCTTTATTTACTGCTCTGTGGAGAACCTATAACTAACACTGTCATGATAATACGTGACTTTTTCCCTCTCTTTGTTAGGATTGGCTTGAGGCTTGAGGAGCCATTTTGCTGCTGGTGAAATTTCAGAGATTACATTTGCTCTTCCTTATCTCGTAAATTAACTCATTACCTTGACATCCTGCTTTTCCCTCCCTAGGAACAGATTGGCCTTGAATTTATAATGAAACATGGCTGTCCCCTCACGTCCCATATGCACTGTGATAGATTCAGAGCGAGCCTTTAACTCTCAGCCCTGTTCTTGCCATTGATTTTGAGTTCACTCCACAAGTAGATGAATAACCTTGAGGAGGGTGGAAAAAAATTGAAAAGAATTGGGGCGAAAATAGAACACTTCCGATGTCTATGTCTGTGTTCCCCCTCAGATGAAGTTCTTTCAAACTGGCAGCAAGTTTTTTTTTGTTGTTGTTGTTTTTTTTGGCTTTTCTGTTTTGTTTTTTGGCTTGGTGACAGAATATTCAAACCCGTCCCCGCAAATTGGTCTGCTGCTCTGCAAGTGAGGAGACAAACTTTTTGGATTTGTCTGAGAAAAGCTGTTTGTCGTCTTCATGTTGCACACCACAAATTTGCAGCGGGTGATTCAATGTCGTATAGAATTGTGGGGGGGGGGAAATAATGTACAAATTCTCCCCAGTTTGCTGCTGTCTTGCTGTAGCAGGGCAGTGAGATGAGTGTGTGTCCATGTCTTGGGGCAGGCATCCAGGTAGCATCACGATCCCTTGTCTGTTTATCATAACACTTATCGCAGTCTGTGGCTTTGCATATATAATGCACGGAATATGGCGCTTCCCATAAAGTAGGCCACTGGTATGCTCTAAATTGTTTCAATCAATTTGATACAGTACCTCCACAAGGCGAACCAAGAAAACCAACCAGGCAAAACATTTCACTCCTGTCAATCACGTCTTTTCCTTGAAGCTTACACTAATTGCGCATGCAAATTGCTTAAGATTATGAGTTTGTACCCGCTGTAGGGTTTGGTGATTGCGAGTTGCGATAATGATGGATTTCCTCACATTCATTTCTGAAATGTTGTTAATGAAGAGGCAGGCACTTACAAATGTGGATTATGTATGCATTGTGCATTGCAAAACAAACTCTTAAGGCTGGCATCATTAATGTATTCCAATTCCAATTAAAAACTGAATCAGTGGAGGTGTTTTTCTCAGACCAGATGTGGAGGAGATGGTGCGCTGTCAATATGACAAATTAAAGAATAGTATTCAGCCTTGGTACTGCGAGAACAGCACGCACCAAGTCCATGAATCCACACATTATACACAGACCTTTTTTTTTTAATCCAATCTGGTCACTGGTATGTGGTTGTATCCCCTTTCCATTTTGTTGCCTGACTCTGAGATGGATGGCACTGAAATGCTGCCTAGAGCTCTGAATCAAATTATGAGAATCCATGATCTGCAGTCTTATATATGGTTAGAATTAATTTTCTGCAGGTATACTGGAATTTGACAGCTGAATTAAATATTTAGTTATTGATCTAGATAGATTTTATGACCATTTTACTGCAAATAGCATCCTTACCTTCTGTGATGTGCTAGCTGGGTTTTCGCTTGTCAGTCCAGTGCAATTTATGTGCAGTCTAGAGGACAATGCAGCGTGGGCCATGGATGCGGGTGGACACCTATTGATTATGGCTCAGGTGAAAATGAACCCTTTTCTATTATATAATCTCTTCAACCAATTACACAGTGCATTAAAAGTGGTGCTGTGCTTCCAGTGAATTCATATTTGCTCAAAGAGGAAACACGCAGCAACCCAAACAAAACTTGTGAATCCTGGCTCAATCAATCAATCAATCAAACTTTATTTATGACACACTTTTCATACAGCATGCCGCAACATAAAATTCCTTACATGGGGTAGACAAAAGAATTTTAAAAAAGTAAGACGTGGGGAAAGAGCAAGATAGAGAATGATACAGTACAATAAAACACCATAAAATATAAAATACAATAAAAATATATGTTCCCTATCAGTGAGGGTGCATGGTTGTTAAAGAAGCAAGCATAACATAAGGAAACCAGAAAGAGCAGTGACAGGAACTCTGCACATCAACAAAGACAGATGTGAAAAAAGCCAGCTTAGGTAATAAGAAGATTTAAAAGCTGTTAGATCCCTTGTCAGGTTGCATATCCTCTATTTAGCTCTGCAAGTCCAGCTGCCAAACCGCCCATGTTCAAAGAGCTGACCACAAGATGTTAGCACAGAGATGGACACCAATAGAGATGCTTTTCCACAAGGCAACGCAGCCGATCATGTAATGTTTTAAACCAGTGGTTCTCAAACTGGGGGTCGGGACCCCCCAGGGAGTTGTAAGATGATTCCTGATAAGACTCAAAAGTATCATCAGGTTTATTTTTTCATATCTTTTCTCAATTTTTTGATTGTTTTCCTGATTAATCAGGAAAACCTGATTACTGATTAATTTTAAAATTTGAGGCCTCCTTTATTAAGTAAATGAATTAAACAACCTGAAAATGGAGCTGTTCTCCAGTTGGACTGATCACCACTCTGCAAATGCAGCCTGTGAGGGGGGATGTGAGTGGGCGTCACTTCTTTTTAAGGGGTCACGAGCAAAAAAGTTTGTTTTAGACCAACTGTGTGCAAAGAATTCAACTTGTTCGACCTCCAAGCCTGTATGTACACTGTGAGCTCCAAGGCCGGTGTGGTGCTTTTGTCCTTTTTGTCCATACAAAAGTGCCAAAGTTTATTTCTGCAGCAAGCAAACCAGAGCCTGAAAAAGATTAGATGAGAAGGGCCTGGGCAAGTGTTGTGATAAGAAAGGATTGAGGACAGGTATTGGGCCGCTGTGGTGTTGCTGCTCCTAAGGGAAGGGCTTTACTGCGTCTTTGTGATTGTTGTGGCAGAGCTGTAGCCTGCTGATCTGAGGGTGACGGCGCTCTCTAAGTCTGCTGCAAGTTTGCTGTAGTGGAAGTTATGGTCTTCTTTTAGTGGAGGACATCACTGCTGTTCAGACACTGAAATGGCAGCATGTCCTATGATTCTGACCCCAGGACAAGAATTGAAATTTATTCCGTGTACCGTCCGAACATTATTTGATCTTTTCTCCGTGCTTCATTGCAATGTAGTGATGCAGCATGGCAATAGCACTTGGCACCAGGGCTGTTGAGTGGAGGTCCTTTTCTAATCTGAACCTTTTCAGTGGCAAGGGGAAGGGTAACTTCAATGTCAGAGGATCTCCCACACACACACACACACACACATCCTGGCCATGCCCGACCCTCCAGCCCCTCTGGACCCACTCACGGATTATGAGAGGCTTCAATCAATAACTGCGGAGCCCATCCTCCCACTCTAGCTCGCCAGCCCCGCTAAGAGCCCCCCCGGGGCCTGAGGCAGCAGACAAGCACAGACACATATCCCTCCAGTGGCCGGTGTGCACGGAGGTGGATGTGTTACTTCATGTTTCCTAGTGTTTTACATCAATAGAATGCTGCTTTCACCTACATGAATCCATAAACTTAAACGGGTCCTCCCTCCGTCATGGTGAGTGGAGCCGGCGTCCCCATTATGATCAAGCAGGACTGTTTTGCCATGCAGAATCGGGGAGGGGGTGGGTGCAGTGAGCCGTCACCGCCACTAGATACTGCTGCAACCTGAAATCTGGCCATCCCTCTAGAGAATCAGGCATGAAGCTTGGGTGGCCACTGAGAGCCGGGGTAGCGTGGCGTGACAGGCTCTCGTGACGCCGCCTTCGTCTGTTCGTCTGTAAATACTCAAAATTCAGACAAACAAAGATAGATCAGAGAGCTTCAGCAGGAAGAAAACACAATGTGATGGAAACCTGAGCCCCTGCAGCTGTGTTTACCTCCTTCTTTCTTGTTTTTAGAGAATGAAGAAAGAAATGAACTTGAATTCTGTCTAATTAACATCTCACAATTGAGTTTGGGAACGTCATGCGGACTTCCCGGCGAGGGGCAAAAACTGCATCGCTTATGCATAAATTGTTACCACAAGGCAAGTTGTCTACATCTGCTAATTGGCTTCACTTCCACTTTCTTGCTCATAAATTTCAAGTTTGCTAACATAAGTTTTGCTGCAATGTGAAATGTCAAAAAGGAGGTACAGTATTTTCACTAAAATGCTTGGATCAACAGTTCCCATTAGCAGCATTAACAATTTTTTTTGGAGACACAGACAATCCCATCAAAGTATCAGGCTGTGAGCTCCATTCTTGTTAAATTTACCCACATTTGTCTGTCCAGTGCTCTGTCCCCGCCACTGTTGATATTTGTAGTTTATGTGTGATCATGCCCTGGGAAAGCTGTTTGCTCTTCTCTCAGGAAAAACATCCCCTTAGGACAAAATGGTTTTCTGGCATCTATACTGCAAAGCACCAGTTGCTGATTGACCTCCCCCAGTACACACACACACACACACACATGCACAATCACACACAATCCCTGAGCCATGACAGCAAATGATGTTTGTTCTCCCGTGTTGCCTCTCTGTCTTTCTCTGCGCATGGTAAACACTCACTCATGACTCCATCTCCAGCTATGGGGTCACTACATACTAACTCGCTCTCTGTTTACTCTCCATTCTCTTTCCCAGTGTCTTCCTCGCTCTCCCGGCCACTCTGTCTCTCTCTCTCTTCATGCATATTTTCCTCTATTTCTCATTCTTTATCTCCGCTAGACTCATGGAAGTGGTATCGGTGAAAAACACACAGCCGCGGGGCAGCCGCTCTAGTTCATTGAATTTGCAGGATGTGCTCAAAATGAATGTGTTTAGAGAAGCAAGAGAAGGGAGCGCATCCCCCGAGTACAATGCCATTCATTTCATGTCTCCCTTAAAATTGTCCTGCTGAGGCAAAATTATTGTTTTCTGGGCTGACCTGCTTCAACAAATACCCTTTGATGTTTATTTGACACAGTGTTTGTGAGCTTGATGTTCTGCCTCTGAGGCGTCGTTATAGACCGCATTGACTGACTGGAGCGCAGCCTGGCTCTCCATTGATATAATAGATAGAGGTTATACACTGTATATACATTAGATGTAACCTGGTTTCCCCAACAGAATTTGTAACTGAGATCATCAGGGGGGTTTCATGGCGGCAAATCCCTCTGACTTAACTCCACGTTATTTAACCAAATACTTAAGCCCAGTTTCTCTTGTAATGTTATTTAAAATGGGATTTGGTGTTGTGCAGAGGCTTAGGAGGGCAGTGGCTCCGGTAATCTGATACAGCCAGTGAACTAGTGGTTTAAACGTCGAATCGATGTGTAGCTAAATACACTGGTTCCTGGTGGTGTGCCAGGATGGGGATCAAAATGACTCATCCCCCATTGATGAAAATAACTTGAGAGCTCAATTTGTCCAATATAGCTTTGTTTTGCAACTTTGTAGCTGCGCTAAGTGAGTGAGTGAGTGAGTGAGTGAGAGAGTGAGGTTTGCCGTTAATGACAGGGATGATGTTATCAGGGATAGAACGCCTCGCTTCAAAGCACCAACTCACGTTCTCCTCCAAACAATTCAAGTTTCTTGAACACACACACACACACACACACACACACAAACACACACACACACAAACGTGCACGCTCTTATTCATTGTGAGTAAATGTTTGAATCACAGCAGCTGGTAATATATGCCTGCTTCCAGATAATAGATGCACAGTGGCCTAGTGGCTCAAGCCACTGTCTCATTACTGCGAGGTCAAAGTTTGAATCCCACAACGGTCTCTGTGCCCTGAGTAAGATACAGACCAGGGGTCGGATTCATGAAACCTACTTAAGAAAAAAATCATCTCAAGGGCCATTTTTTCCCCTAAATTTAGTCTTAAGAAAAAGACTCATGAAAAAAGCAAGAAAATTTTACATTGTCAAATTGTCTTAACTTTCTTATGTTTCTGTTTAAAATAAATAGTATTCTTGAAATGAAAGACTTCAAATTTGTTTTATTTTTCTAAGACAACCCTTTACCTTTTACTGCAGTAAAACGGAACATCAGGAACATTAATTATAAAGTGGGTTTTTTTGTTTGTTTGTTTGTTTTTTGGTGTAGTCCCAAGTTGGCTGATATCTCATGTCTATTGAAAAATTGAAAATAAGCTATCACATTTCACAGTTGGCAGCTTTAGCCAAATAACAGCAACAAATCTTCTTGCAAATCTTCTCATGTAGGCATATTTACTTATTTAAGTATTTATGTTATTTAACAGTGAGTTTAGCTATGAATTAGTGATGTGGTGCAGTGGATTTTTTGCCTAATATATCAGCTAAAGTAAACATGCTTACTTTAATAAGTGACAAGTTAAATTCGGTATCCTATAGCTTCAGTGATGACAACCCTTAACTTAATTAACTATAATTAATTCAGAAGTTTGTAAGTTATTATGTTTGTAAGTTCTTACTAAGGATATATTGAGGAAATTTTACTTAAGAGCCTTCCTAAGAACTTCCTTGAATGGCTTCTTATGTCATTTGTTTAGATCAATCTTAAGAATACATTTGTGAATCCGGCCCCTGCGCGCCCTGTTCTAAGTCACAGTGGATAAGAGCATCAGCTGAATACCTGTGTAAGATCTGAGGCAGGAGCAGAGTCAAATTCAGCACCAGCCCTTAAAGAACAGCTCCCTCCCTCATCCAGGGCAGCAGTCTAGGCTGGCCTGCTGCGCAGTGGACTTTGGAGAAACTTTCTCATTAACTTGTGTAATGAGCTGAGTGTATAGATGCAGTGAGTCCCAGACCTCTCAGTCCCCAGGGTGGCTCCTTCTGTCCCACCATCAGTCAGGGAGTCAGTGTGTCAGATGTTTTATTCAAGACAGCTGGGTGTATTTTTGGCACCTGGCTGGTTCATCGGGAAGGGGGGGGTAGGGTAGGCGTTGTCGGTCTCCAGAACGGGGTCACTATAGCTTCACATTTCCAAACCTGCTGGACCACTGCGGGCTCACATCAAACAGCCAGAACACCTGTTTCCAGACACCGATCCTCGTTCAACCACCCCACGTCTCTGCTCAGATGAAAGGACCAGAAAGTTTTAGACCAGGGGAAATTGCACCGAGATCAAAGACATGGCGTTGTGTAAATGGCGGAACAGAATGATTTTCAATGGATGAATGTGTTGGGGTCTGTGTGTGATGCTAAGTTTATTTCAAAGAATAATGCATCTTCATCTCTGAATTTGGCAACACTACAAAACATATCATAAAGCACCAGAAGTGTATTATAATCACATTTGGAGGGCATGGCAATTATTTGAATCAGAGCATGATATAAAACAAATTGTGCAAAAAATAAGGGTGTGGAATGCTCTGTAGGGCAACTGTATAATTAATGACATGATATTAGAGTGAATGCAATTTTCTGATGTCTGATGCTGTTTGTCAGATATTCTAATACATGCTAATAATGGGCTTATCAGCTTGTAATGCATCACAACCCACTTCAGTTAAAGTGTTCCCGTGAATACTTCTCTCACTGAACAAATAAATTGTGCTGGCACACTTGAGTTTTCTGTCTGAGGAACTTGGATTGGGCAATCTAGCATTTGTAGCATTCAGCTGTTCTACCATGACAGAACATTTAGACATGTCAAAAGGTACATCAAGGCTTTATCCTGTGTTTTTTGTATCAGTGACACAAAAAAAAGATAAAAGCTAAAGAAATGTTAGTAGACAAGTCTAGATAGCAGACACGAATGGCCTCAGAATCGCCTAAATCTCATATTTAACATCCATCATGCTTTCACAGTGTGCAGAGTAATAATTTATTGGCATTCGATGACTCGTCACTTAAAGGCTAATATCTCTTTTAAATCAAGTGGTTGATGTATGAACACTCGATTATCATCAGGGTCCTTTGATGCATTTGCATGTCTTTGATCTTGCTGGGTACAAGAGAAAAGGCAAAGATCCCATGTTTTCCAATATTAACTACAGATGTAATATCCTACAACTCTTGGAATGTATTACAAGGCATTATAAGCACATTATACACAGATTATAATCTGATATGATGCCCAATTACATATTATTAGTTACAATTATACAGCATGGCTGTGTGATCAGACATGTTTGTGCTATAGAATTGCTTCAGAAAGCACTTTTACAGTTACATGACTTACAAGAAGTCCTTACTTATTTATTTACTTATTTATTTATTTTAATTCTTTCCATTTGACATCCAAAATGCTGTCTGTCCATTTAGGAAAGACATCATTACTTAATATTCAACCAAATAAAAATAATCCAGTATATTAAATAATATTTTCTAAATAATTGTTTCAGACCTTGGGTGCATTCAGTCTCTTAAAGGTACCATAATTTGTTTGAATCATGTGCTCTGAAAATGTTGTGAATAGATTGCAAGAGCTTTTTCAGATGGTGGAAAGCTCGTCATGGAATGTAGCTAGTAGATAGTTTTCTACTATCACATCTGATGCCTTAAATATATTTTTTAATATTTTTTAATATTTTAATATTTTAGCGGGCTCATCTTAAGTCCAGTTCCTAAAGCTTCAAGGAAAATCTTAGCATCACTTGGTCATGGCTTTGTTTCAGTTTGTTTCTCTTTGTTTCTTGCGCTTGATTTCCATAAACGTACCTGACATAGTAAAATCCTCCAGAGGAAAACACTGGTCAAAACACATTAACATCACAGTATGCAGGGTAGTGTATTAGTCAGTATATCTTGTTTTAATGTGATTACAATGTGCTCAAAATGTTTTAGATCTTCACATGCCATTAATCCAGGTGTAAGATCCAGATGTTGCCACACTCTGGCACATATCTATATATTTGGCTTGGTATTACTGAATTTCACACTTCTCCATCATAAAAGAAACTGCCAGTCTCAAAGCCCTATGGCCCAATGTTGAATACTAAGGCCACGGAAATGTCAAAATTTCCATGTTGTCGCAGAGTGAGAGAGACATTGGCTGAATTTCAGGGCATGACAGTGTTTGAAGTGTATCTCCCCAGAGGAAGATGGTCCTCCGCTGTATCTTTCATTTCCTTCTTCACTTGTGAGGATATCAGCAGGGTGAGGAGCAACCAGTGAACCAAAGACAGTATACATATTGGATCGGCAACCCATGGGTGAATATCTCCAAAAAACAAAATAAATGAATAAAAGAATGCAAAATTTAGCATTCAAATTTAGCATAACAAGAGTATGCTGCTTCAGTTGGATGTGTGTATGGTGAAGTGCACGTGTGTGTTGTTCATCTGTGTGGACATTTCCAGCATATTTAATGTCTCTCTCTGTGCCAAACCATCAGGAAATGGCTAGAGAAGCATTGCTGAGGGTATACACACACAAAGGGCTTCACATGCTGACTAATACGACGTGCTCCCACCACAAAGGATCAATTACACTTTTTAATAAACTGACACCCCACTGTTTGAAAATTAATTAAAGCTCCAAATCTCAAAGCAATGAAAAGCAAAGAGACCAAAGAGAGAGCTGTTCGGAAAAACACAACAACACTCTTTGTTCCCTTAAATTGAATTGTGGAGGTGTATTTTGCATAACATGCCTACTGAAAACTCAGAATCCTGGGGATGGTCCCAAAAACAAAAGATCAAGGGTCTCCACTGGGCCGATGATCAGTTCTTTCTAGAACGTAGGAGGATTTGAAAATTGAGCAAAGAGAACACACCATGAAATGCCATCGCATGGAGTAAGTACACTGCATTCGCCAAAACATAAACTGGCCCGTCTTCCTTTAATTCACCATAAAATGATTTTCCTCCCTCCCTTTTATTGAGTCTCAACTGAGGTTAGCAGCCATGGTTCCGCAAATATTCATTAGGCATAAATACAAAATCAGAGCGATTCAATGGCATCAGGCACCTTTTGCCCTATCAATTTGAATGCATGGCATATCCGTAATTCATTCAGTTGTGGTAATGGGATTGCACCACTGTTGTAGTGGTAGCCTTCAATAACTGCATAATGGACTTGGGGCCCTTTTATCCTCAGCCTGCCCCGCACCTACAGCCAATGGTAATGACTTCTCCTTCATCTAAAGTATGGAAATACCCAGGTTGTCCAAGCATCATTTAAGATTCATTAAGCCTGCCTTTAACCCGCTGAAGAGCTTCGTACTGCTGCCTGACATATTTCTGAATATTTATAGGAAATGATGAGCAATATGAGATGTATCAAAACAGAGAGTAATGCAAGGTTGTGCTTTACTGCCATTATAGTCTGAATTGAGCTTCTAGTCTAGTACAATTACATTAGAATATTAAAGGGTAAATCCACCCTCAGATGCATTTACACTGTTAGATATCATCAATCTGTTGTGTGATAAAGAACTATCTTTAGTTTCTTGGTGTACCCGCTTTCCCTCAACCTGCCTTCTACTTTATTTAGTCATTTGCTGTGTTTCCCAGAATGCCTTTCCCCAGCCTCCAGGGAAGCATGACCTTGTTGCTGTCAATCAAAGCTTGGCTTATGAACATATAGATATATAGCTAGCAAACCAAGTAGTTCATAAACATTCAGGTGTGTCACAACAGGTTGTGTTGCTGCCTTGGTGAATTGAGTTTACTGTTGGTTGACAGTTGGTGTCTCTGCCTGCTATACAGTGGATTTCTGACAGTGTGATTGTTTAACTTTGGTGCAAAATGGTGAGTCTGGAGAGAACAGTAACAGTAACAAAAGTTACTGTTGCTCCATTGTAGCTTGAAATGACACTGTATCATCTGCAGTTGGCTAGCTGTTCATGGGAATAAGAAAAAAATACACCAGGGTGGATTAGGGTGGATTTCGCCTTTAATATAATTGAGTCAGTGGCTGTGTTTACATGCATGGAGTCACCTGGCTATTGGCCATGCTCTGCTTAAGGTCTTATGTTGATTAAATGATTTTGATGAAGCTTTCATATGCTGCGATTAAGTCTGTGAAAGGGTAGCAATGTATCTCAACTGGGTTTTTCCTAATCAGTATGAACTTACATGTATCAGCACGAAAAACTGGTTCTAAGCAAAATTGTTGTGTGTGTGTAAATGTAGCCATGGCAACGTAAGAGTGGTAACAGCAACTTTAAGATCATAAGCATCTCTATCACAATAGGAAAATATTCTATAAATTTCTCACAATTGAGATCAACTATCAATGTCTTAATAAGTCCAGTAATGACTCTGTGGAGATAAATCTGATTTGTTAGCTTGTCAGCACTACTACGCCTCAGTTGTCAGAGAAATGGAGGCGCTGCCAAAAGGGGCCCTGGGAAGGAATGGAAGATGGAGCGCTCATGAGCAGCCAATGATGAATTGCATGGTGGAGGGTTTGATTAGCTTTTTATCTGCTCACGGGACTCTTGGGGATGAACGGAGATTTATGGGCAGCAGAGAGCTGACATGGTGTTGTTTATTTGGACGGTGCAGTGTGCCCCAGAAAGATGAGCAGCAAGGCGATCCACTCACCCCACGTCTTTTTCCCTCTCCATTACTCCCTGACCTACTGCTCTTTTGAATTTGAGGACATTTTATGGAGGTATTTAAAGTAGCTTTCAATATCCTGAAATACCAAGATAGTGGGTACATATCTTTATTTTTTCCGCTTCACAAAATAAACAATGGAGGGTCACATTTAACTTTGTAAAACTGGATTTAATGTCAGCTCACTGACCTGGAGAGCATAGAGAAAGTAGAGAAGGTGTTACTGATGTAGCGTGTGATATCATAATCCCAAAATTGATCCATTTCCACTGGAAAAAAATATATATATATAAAAAAAAATTAATCTTCTGTGTTAACCTACTACATTTGGACAAATCTGTTTTTCCACCAGACATGTACAAGGGTTATCTTTGCTGCTGTGAAGGGATTCAGGGAAACACCAAATTTTGCAATAGATTTTCTTGACAGTTCAAGGTTACCTTGCGGAATAATGTCTTTATAAAATATCTAGCTAATATGTCAAGAGTTGGCAGTTGAATGCAGGATCAAACGATAATAAAGACTTGAAGTAAGCATTGATGCTTGACCTTTATGCATGATTTCATGCCATCTATTTTGCAGAAACAATTGAGATACAGATATGTTGCGTAGGAAGCCTGTACTCCTTGGAGTAATGTCTTCTTCCATCCAAAGCTTATATACAGTTTGCCAAAAATAACTCTGACATAATCACATATTAATAACAAGAGTAGATAGAGAACCCTGGTCCCTTAAAGTCCCTTAAGAATAAAAAAGACTTCAATGTTGATTAATAATGAATGAGATTCCTAGAGTCTTGTAGAAGTCCTGAACTCCCAAGAAACTTAATCTCTGGGAATGCCAAAATACTGAATAAATAAATGTATGCACTTTTTTACCTCCAACTCCATGTTATGGCAAGTAAGGTGACTTGTTGTGTATCATTACAAAACCTTGGATTAATTAAACATACAAACACATACAAAGACACTCTTGCTCTAGTCACACAAATGAATGAAATAGTTTCATTTGTAAGAACAAACTGCAGGTCTGAATCTACTCAAGGCTCTCAGAATTCCACCAGGAAGCACCTTGAAACATTATTTTAGTGTTTCACCATCTCCCAATTTCTTAGACAAACCTAGTTAGCCTTTGTTTTTTGTTGTGTTTTTGCTTTTGGATCTGTGAGACAACTAAGGTTATCCAGGGACTTTTCCAAAAACTCATTATTTTGTGGTAGATAGTAATTATGTTTACTGATGGAGAAGCCTTAGAGATAACACATTTCAAAAGATTCAGTGTATATCTTAAAGACAGTGTATTCAGCCAAGTACTCAGTGTGGATATTAAACCTCTCTCTACCGTGCCATTTTGATAAGAATAACTTTAAACTATAATATTTGGGTTTTTTTTCCACCCTTTTTTTCTGTGCAATATGGTGGGAATAAAACCTGAGAGGACCATTGATAATCAAACAGGAAGGGGTGAAATGTGGCCAGATACTTTTGTCATCCTGCCTTGATGACTTCAAACAGCTAAAATCACAAAAGAGGAGAAATGAGTCTGGTTTTGAAATTAAATAATATGGCGGAGGCACACTCTTCTGTGTGTGTGTGTGTGTGTGCAGTCTGTCAACATCCATTTCCTTCACTTAGAGTTAAAACGCCGTATTGAGCAACAAGCAGGCGTGCGCCTAACAGAAGCCAGAGCCAAATAAGCACTCCTAATATAGCCTAGTATTTCCAAAATGGGAATCAGCGCATCCAGAGTGTCTGAAACTGTTGGGCTAATCAGCCTTGATGAAAGTCAATGTGCAGACTCATCTCTCCTCATAGATTTACAGGATGGGAAACCAAAGGGCCCCTATGTTGGTAAAGTGAATATGGATTGATACCATTTACAGCGGCTAATGCACAGACACACGGGAGGATGATGTATTATCTCTGATCATTTTAACCATGAACAAATATTTTATATTGTCCACAGCCAATTTAATTTTACTAGGCTGCATCTTGTGGGACTGATGATGTGTGCAGGGCTGATAGTAACAAAAACCTTCATATTGATGTTGCACCCAGTCTTTATCCCGTTTTTTAATGGCGCAGAGGCTACTGGAGCCTGCTGTATTTTGAATGCATTAGTACAATAGGCATATCACATCACCAATTCATGTCTGTCAATTGCCTACCAGAGCTTGTGCCTTGTGACACTGGCAAGATCCGATAATTGTACATTGCTAAGCAAAAACACAGTTCGGGAGATGTTTGCAGAGAGGCATTTATACTGTGCAAGTGTATGATCCAGCTATGTTGGCAGAAGCCTCCTCCCCAGAGCTGGTGGCCTATGGCTCTGATTAAGCAAAGCTGCAGACTGGCATTCACTGAAGCAGTGAATTTGGATGCCAAAGTGCTGTTGGTTCATGGTCAAATTGGTCATGTTTATCATGGCCTTATTGTGGTTGTTATTCATGCTGGCAATGTATGTCGCTTCGTCCCAGATGAGCTGCTGCCCTGTTGGAGTCTCATGCCTGTCTGCATGATAGATGGTCACACCGCCAATCATGCCCATTGAAAAACTTGCTGCTCAATTAGAGAAAAGAAAAGAATTTGAACAGCGGGCTGGGTTTAACTGACTTTTTCAACTTTATGTATAAACCCTGCTGAACTCACTATGCTAGGTTCTACCAGGTACACTGGCAGGAGTTTTACAGGTACCATTCATCGCAGCAAGAACATGCTGTCTCTGCAAAGGAGTCTCTTGAAATCCATGTACACCAGTACAGACAGGAAAGACATGCTAAATCTCTCTTGATTTGGTGAAAGGCTAATAGATCTGACAGACGAATCCATTTGGTGATTTCTTTTGCATCTTGGGTGGTCACATTGACACAATATCCAGCCGGTACATTCGTGTTTTTTTTTTTTTTTTTTTTAAATAAATAGTCTCTCTCAGAAGATTGCCTTCATAGAGCTGTCAAAGTGTTGCGCGGTTGAGAATATTTATCATTTTAGCCTCCACAGCAGCTGTGTTTGGCCATCTGAAGTTAAGTCCCAACATGGTCTCTGAGCTGCAGGATATGAAGAAAGGCACCTTGACATTTAATCATGTAACTTGCTAACTATGCTTGCAGCCTTTGCAAAACTCTATAAAAGTCTTCTTGAAACTTTCTCTCTGCACATCACTCACCACAGCGTTGTATTTATATGCAAATTAGGCTTTAGTTAAGTGTTAAACTTAAATTAGGCTTAAATAATCTTGCACTTTCTCATCTACCCTTCATCACATCTCTAATAGTGTTCTATTAGGCATGGCTACTCAATTTCTTTGTTAAAAAGGAAAATGTAAAAAAAAAAGTGTCGGCTGTTCATAATCAAGGGAGCATGGAATAGAATCTACAGCTCTTTACTTTTGAAAATAGCTTTTTTTTCAGTATGTTGAAAGCTTCCCAAATTTCTCTGAAATGTTGTGCTTCGGCATCCAAATGCATCAGATTACATTTGAATGCTCCAGCTCCCATTTCAGTACGAAGCTAATGCATCTTAATGTGGGAAACCACTGCAGAAAGCCTGGCACAAGAAAGCTATATCCAGCCCTGGCTTCTGTTTCCTGAAGGAACGACCCCACCTTTTAGCAGAAAAGATATTCTTGTTGTTTTCAAGCCGAGTTTGACGAGCACAGCCTTAAAGGGCACCAGAGACAGGCCTGTTTTCTTCTATGTAACCTGCTTTTCCCCCATTGTTTTCTATGATAAAATACCAAACAACATGTAATTTTTGGGTGAAAAGAAAGATACAGTAACGTGGAATATTACCCAGCCTCAAAGCCCTATAAGCAATGGGTTTGATGTTGAATGAACAGAGCCATCTTTCCATTCTTAACGGGAAAAACTGCTTTTTTATGTTTACTGTGCAACAACTGGGCCCCTTGACACATAATATAATAACATAATATAATATTCATCAGACAACATGCTGCTGACAAACTCTTGGATAACCACACTATTAATAATTGAAAAGGGCACAGGCTTCAATACAAACATAAGAACAGAGATAAATGCATTATGGCTTATGGATGCACTGTGCAGTAACAAGTCATGGTGTCTCATTATGAAAGCCACCACTGACTGGAGAGCAGGCAGGATAAATGCAAAAAGACGCTGCAAAAAAAGTGGGTTAAAACAGACATCATCACCTATTAGCTTTTGGTCAGATTGCTTGGAGGATGAAGGAATGGTGTCACCAGGAAGTTCACCTGTCCGAGGAGGCTGCCCCCTACTTGCCCCCTGCAAAGACCGGTCGATCAATGAAACAGCCTGTCTGGTAATTCTTATGACGGCTGCCCAGACCTGTCAGCATCTATAACTCTCGCAGTGGGCCGTGACGTCCGCCTCGCTCCCGGGAGAAAGCGGAGGGTTTGGCAAAGGGGCGGAGATGCTCGGGATCTGAGGCGCTTCCAAATCGCCGCGGGCCGCAGCCTCCTCCACCCAGCCCCCTGCTCTCCTTTTGGCTCCAAAACCAGCAGTAAAAGGTCAGAGCATCCTCTGCTGCCTGCTGTGTTATTTGCCCTTTCTGCTCGCCAAGATCCCCCATTGACCTCCAGTCCGATTCTTTCCCCCTCCGCTGAACTCGATGCCACTCCTGCAAATGAGATTTCAGCTGTGTCTGTGCGTTGGTTGCTACCTTTTAACCAGCTATCAACCCACTGGCCTTGGGCTTTATTTTAAGTTTCAAATGGCCATTATGTCCTTCGTGTTGCTCTTGAGACTACATAGCAGACAGCACTGAACCATAGAAAGGGTTTAATTACTTCTAATGTGCTTCTTCTGTTTTGTCCACATGGCACGAACCCTTTTTCTTTTCTTTTTTTTTTTTAAATATCCAAGTCACTCTCTTACATTTGCTCAAGCTGTCTCTCTGCAATAACTTATTTGGACATGAATATTTACACTGAACATAGAAAACATTAGGGACAAATGCATTGCCGAGGTGAATCCAGGTAAAGGATTTCCCTTACTACATCCACCAATATCAACCACTGTGTGAAAGTGGCTGCACCTTAATATCAGAAAGATGTCCCTAATATTTTGTACATTTAGTCTATATCTCAATATTATTCAGTATGCTCACCATTTATGACCTGGGATGAGGTAACATCCTGATATTTAGAAACTGGTATGAGATTGCTGGCAAAAGCAGACATATGCTGTGCGTATATATCTTGAAATTATATGTATATATATATATACATCTTATCCTTTATATAATAGATTTTTCCCACCATGGTATTTTTTTCATGTTCATGTATATAAATTGCTCATTTTGAATGTGATCTAAACCAGGAATTCATCTGGCACTCAAGATACTCAATCTAGTAGCATTCATAGCACAATATGTATTGAATGATGCCCAAATTACTGTAGCCCCACCTGCTGTGCAGGAGCATACAACATGTGCAGGGATCTAGCAAGGAAAGAGAGACCACAGCACGGCTTATTTTCAGGCTGCGTGTTTCTGCCTCTCTGCTCTGTAATTATGCATGTAACTGGCACACAGCAAGTTATTTATATTGTGGAGTGTGTCACCCAACTGCCACATATCTTCTGATTGGTGCAACTGTTTTTCTAGGTCAGACAGTGGATCACACACATACACACGCACACGCATACACGTACTCTCACAGAAATCACACATGTTCTCTCTCTCTCTCACACACAGCCAAATGCTTCCACCGGGGAAGGTGATGTGCATTATTCGCCTGGATGCTCCTCTTCCTCCCCAATCTAAATATAAACATGACTCACAGCGAGCGATGGCACTTGAACTGACTCAAGATGGCGGCATACCTTCAGTGGTCCTTTACTGAGTCTGACAGGTTGTGTTTCCCCATTGGCAGGAAATTTTTGTTTTTTTCTTTCCTTGTTTTTTTTTTTTTTTTTTTTTTTTTTTTTTTTCTTTTTTTTTTTTTTATTTA
>OMLF01049040.1:16951-41447 GCA_900302615.1 Holocentrus rufus | reverse complement strand
TCCCCCCGTCTCCCCTCTCTCTCTCTCTCTCTCTCTCTCTTTCCCCCTGTGTCTGTCTCTCTGTCTTCACCCTGTTTCTCCGTCTCCTGGGTTCCTTGTACTCAGTGTGTTTGTGCCCTCAGACAGAAGTTGGTGCAAAGGTAGAAAGGAAAAAATATGCTTCTTTATCGCTTGTCACACAGATTTTAATGATTACTGAGGATTAGCAAAATGGATCCCCGAGGCTTTTAAGGATGTTGGGAGTGCATGCAGTACAGTAAGAAGCCTGGATGTACTCTCTGTACCAGGGGTGTAGTGGTAAACAAGGAGGTGGGTAAACTGTGAGCTGCAGTCTGCAATCATTATGAGGCAAAACCACCAGTATAAAGAAATAAACTATATTTAAGAGAAAAAAACACTTATTTATACTTTTTTTCCTATGATTTTACCTCATAAAGATCCCTGTCAGGCCAAAGAATGAATGAATGTTCAAATGAAAAATTCAGAACTGGGTGGAATTGGCTGACTAGATTATTTTTCCTTCATAATCCCTCTCAAGTTATGACCGGTGTGAGTGGACCTTACACATGCCACCCTGCTCGAGCTCATTCCATCCCATCGGGTTGGCCTGACTGCCAGCTTTGTCACAGTATCGATCATCTCAACTCCAACAACAGTGCCTCATTGGTCATTGTTTCGACCTTGAACATTTTTTCTGCTCCTTCATCACCACCATCAATCACACTCGCAGCACTTCCCTCCTCTCCACCTCACAAGTGCAAAGAAGATAAAAGGCAGGCTTATTTTTGATGAATTTCGCTGATGAATTTAATGAGTAGACCAGTTAGGCTCTTAGATTATTAACAACGCTCATATCATAATTCACATTTCCTTGGATTGCAACAGGAAATCAGACTGAAGTCACTCTTAGTGAAGAAGCTCTCAGTCACATGTTATTTAATCTGTCCTGCTTGTGGTCTCTCAGTTTAAGGTCTGATTATTTCCTATCCAAGCAGACCGGAGAAAGAGAGCCAGGCCCCGCAGGGGACAAAACCTTTAAAGTGCTCCCTGTCACTTTACGTTTCCAACCTTACATTAAGGTTGTGGGCTTCAGTGCAAGGGACAAGAGGGAACATTAGCTGCTACTTAAAGCAGACAGCCCTCAGGGTACAATTGGGTTCAAAGTGTTGACTTTGGACTTGACAACTTGGAGAAGTTTTGTTTGATAAGAAACTCGCCTACATTTCATTTCAAGACTGTCAATTGTTGTTCATAACTGTGACTGTGGTTTGTTGTCTGTTTGTCTGTTAGTCCATCTTTCTATCTCTTCTACACATTGGGCCTCATTTATCAGTATGTTCCTAAATGTTTGTGTAAGTTATGTGTGTGTCTTATATGTGTATGAACTTAAACCTTACACTGCATTTATCAAACGTTCAGAGCTGTGACATTTCTTTTGTACCCACAAGTGTATGTTGATAAATGCCAATCACGTCTAAACTGGAAGCACGTTCGCCTTACCTCAATTATCATACATTATCATAATCACCCTGCTTTAGAAACGCCATATAAGGCACAGCAGCACACCCACCTACTCGCACTCACCTGTAAGAAACAGCATCCAAAAGGCAGAAGAACTTGTCTGAGCCAGATACTCAATACTCTCCAGTAGCAGTGCTGCAGTTTCTCTTCCCCAAAAGGAAAAAATAAAAAGCAAATAAAAAATAAAAGTGACAGCAAATACCAGTCTTAAAGTATTTCCAGATTTTCTCTGACATTTCAGCATTTTAGGATAAAATAGGTAGACCAAATTAGGTAATGTCATATTTGAAATAAGTAAATACTCCAAGTAAAAAAACGAGCTGTGAAGTTTATCCATGGCTTACATGTGCTCTTGTGCTCTCAGGTTCTCATAAATTTCCTTTGCATGTCTGAACAAGTCAGGCTCCAGAAGTTTGATAAATCACAGTTTTCCTGTGTAAACATCAGTATGAAGGAAATATGAATCTTTCTAATGCTGCTTGATAAATGAGGCCCAATATCTCAGATGCTACTGACTTTATTTTGATAAAACTATGAGGAATGATGTGCCTCATTGATCCCTTCAGGCATTTTTATATGTACACCGACTGGACTAAGCTGGGTGCTGTAACCTTTGTTTAAATGTCAGTGTGTTACACTCTCTATATCTTAGTATCTGAATGGATTTTGCTAGACTCAGCCGAATGATGAGTCTCATTTCCTGCCAAAATGACTAATTGGCACATGGGGTGTGCCACAGTATGTAATTGTCATTCACCATGCAGGACACCATGGCAGCCATGAATAGACTGCTCCTCTTTGTGTTTCCTTTACATCTACAATCAAGAAACATGAAGGGAATAACATGTTTGCTATTTACTTGCTTGGTCTTGGTAATCAGTATGACTCGGTTTGCTCTGGTCTCAGTCTTTTTCTGGAACTCCTTCGGACCTGATCTTGACTCAAACTGGACAGTTTTGGAATGCATTTGGACTTAACAAAAGAGGTCTCAACCACAACCTTGCTACATGATACTTTTTCAGCCACATCAGTCACCTAAGCTGGACTGAGCCTATGTGAAGACGTTCAACAAACATGTAATGTACGTCTTAAAAATAGAGCTGGTGGGCAGCAGGAGTTCACAGTGAGGATGTGATGAAGGAACCTTCATCTGTAGCTAGTTTTGTGCTCGATGACACTTGCCCTTTCATTTCTTCTCATCCAATCACAACTCTGTATGCAGACGTGCAGAGCCATGTCTGCACGACCCATGGGTCAAACTGTAGGCATGCACCGTGTCTCAATCAATTCAGCAACCTGCCATTGTAAGGCAGGAGAAGGTAAAAAGGGGACTGAGGTTGCTAAATGCACAATGACGTACATATAATTTGAAGAATTGCCCAGTAGCTCTGACTCAAGCCTCTCTACAGTACGTCAACGGTGAGCACTGACCGTTCTGAAGATGTTCAAAAGGCAAGAGGTGAATCAAATAAGCCCTGCTATATAATGACGACCATTATCATGAATCAGCGGGGCATTTGTGGGTTTGCAGTAAGTGAAAGCATCTTCAGAACCTTTTCAGTAAAACAGGAAATGCCCAGCTGATATTCTTTATCTTTAAATTTGACCATTTTCATGCCAAAAAATTCTGCAAAGGATGGTGACACCTACTCTGTTTGCTCTGTTTTAATTGAACCATGTTGGTTCATTTGGAGAGGGGAGAACATGCATTTGGACTCTAGTGTGGATCAAACAAGTGAACCATGGCCCGCTTGAGAAATGACCTAAAACTAAGCTCTCCATTGAAACAAAGCCTAATGAGATTCTTTTTGCTGGATTAGCAGCTCCTTATAGCTTATATTACAGCTCCTTACAGCTTTACATCTTTAAATGAAGAATCAGTTTAAAAACACATTAGTGAACTAGAAAGCACTCAGTAGAAAGCATATCTCCATCAACACGATGCAATTGTCAAGATGTGGCAGTTCCACATGTTGGATATTCACCAAAAGTTAATCACGCCCACTGCCACGCCCACCTTTGGCCAGTACGTGTGAAAAGCTAATTGGTTAAATGAATACATAAAAATATATAAACAAAATAAAATGTAGAGATTTTTTTATATGGCTCTGGTCAGGAAAGAGCCTTCATTATAACAGAAGTGGAAGAACTGGCCAATGTAATATAACAGTGTGCAAAAAATGTGTATGTGAGTGGATGTGTGCACTAGAAAATACTTACAAAGTCACAGGCAGAACTATTCTGTTATATGTACATCTAGTATGTGGGTTCATGTAACGTATATCTGTATATACTCTCTGTGGTTTGCTGATTCCCACAGGCTTTCCATAACAAACTGCTGAATATGAATTTCTTTTTGGTACATATCACTCCCTTGCAATCTCCCACCTCCCCCATCTCATCCCGACACCCCTCCCTTTCTCACTTCTCCCTCCACCTTCTCGCTGGTGTAGCAGTGCAATCTTCACATGCAAATGTCCTGGTTGGTGCGTGGGCAGTTGATGTGGCCAACCTGGGAAATTACATTTGCATGTGATTGAGGGGAACTGGGGCCCAGTGGGAGCTGCTTTGCAGAAATTATGAGACAGTCAGAAGAGGGGCTGATTGCACTTCTCCCTTACACTTCAAAATACTTACTACTAATGCTTTCCCCCAGGATCAACTTTTCGGATCTCTTTCTGCCAGTGTCCTATACTATGGGCTTAAATCACAAACTCTCTTATTAACTGTAGGGGTGATTTTTTGAATTTTATTTGTTCAGTTACGGAAGTTGAGTTTCTACATTCTGACTTTGTAAATTCCCTTGTTAAACACCCAGATAATCATGAATAACATCAATTTGTGATGTTCTCCGTGTATTACACTGAATGTACAAAATATATGGGACAATAACTCTTTTCATGAAGCACACTTGAGATGAAGCAAGATAAAAGCCATTATCCCTTATTGATTTCTCTTGGTAGAAGTGCAACAGTCAGAAAGGTGGAGATGTCGGTGAAGAGAAGCAGACGAGTTGGAGAAGGATTTTTAAGCTCTGAGACAACTGAGATGTTTGTTGTGCAAAAATGAGCTGTCACTCAATATCAGAAAGATGTCTCTAATTCATTGTACATTCAGTGTAAATGCTACCTCATTGCCTAGTGTCAGCTTGATTATGAATTTGTACCAGCGCGCTTACACACACACATACACACATGCAAATGCACATACACACACACACACACACACACACACCACAGCCAGTGCGAGGAACATCAGCTCTATCCAGCACAGACTAGTTCACATGACGCAACAGGCCACCTTATGTAACACACATTTCTGCTGGAACTGGAGCAGAAAACCACGTGAGCCGACCATTGTATTCTCTCCCACTCTCCCACTCCCCACTGTACCTTGTCTAGCTCAAACATTGACACAAATAGCTCATCCCCATCCAAAATACGATGCTTACACTGTATACTCTGTATGCATACGCAGAGAGGATCATGAGAGCATTCCACAGGCGTTCAACTTACGGCTGGTGGTGTGTTCATTAAGGGCTAATTAGTCATCACTATATGATTTGCCTGAAGAGGGGTCTGCCATAATACTGGTAATTGCTTTCTATAATACACAGAAATGCAAATGCTGATGTGGTGGGCTGAGGCTGAGCATGGTGAGAATGGAAGCCCTTGTTTACCAAGCCCTGATAATGAATGTAGTGTGGCACTGGGAAATTACAGTCTTCATTTTGGCATTTCCTATGGACATTAAGTTCCAATTAAGAGTGGAAATTGAGCATCCTGGAATGAAAGGATTGACTGACGTTGATTATATGCATGATATAATGCCAAAACTAAACGAATTCAATATCCCACTTCCAAATTAACATCCAAACATGCCAGGCATGATAATCAGAATTAAACAGTTTTGCATACAAAGCCCAAAAGAAAGATCTGTTTTTGTACTGTTTTTGGCCACATAGTTTATTCTGATTACTTTTATCTCAACTAAATCCACAGCAAGCTGTTGGTTAACTTCCATCACATGTAGGCTACTATTATCAAAGTTTTTATTCACATCAGTAAAAAAGTAGCAGAGTGGACTGTGTTGCATTTCCGTGTAAATGTGGTACAAGCAGAAAAGATGACAGAGAACTCCATGACATCCTGCCAGGCCTGTTTTGTTGCATGGAGACATGTAGTCACTTTCTTAATGAGCTCTATCATACATGAAAGGCTGGATACAAAGGGAGAGAGAGGCTGGGGTTATGTTGCTGCTGCTACCAACAGCTCTGTTCAGGAATAAAGGGTGTAAGTGGCACCACAGCAGAAATCTGAACAGATGAATGCAGTTTGAATAGATGTAAACAAATATGAAGAGAAACAACAAAAGACAACAGCGAGTAAGAGAGGGAACAGAGACGGAGAGGAGAGAGAGAAGAGATGTATCCTGCCTTCATGTGTATGTATGCACTCACTGTGTGTCCTTTCCTGGACAACAGATAGAATCTGAACCTGAAGAAGTGGAGCAAGTACTAACATATTCTACTCAAAGAGGAAATAGTAATACTTTGCTGACATTTTACCTACATCAACTTAAGTAAAACAGCCCATTTAAAATGTATTGTTAGTTATGTATCTTAGTCATTAAAAAAGGCATATGATCCATTTGTGTATCTATGTACGATGTTTCATGTTTTGCAGACTGTTGAGAAATAGGACTCTGAAACTTATGTCTTTATTTAAAACAAGTACAAATACATTGAAGCTCACGTCGCTCTACTTTAAATCAAAGGTGCGAAAAGCAACGTTGTCTGCATGAGGTGATTCAGGGTGTAAGTGTTTCAGAAATGTAACATTATTAAGCCTTGTCAAGGTAGACAAGTCCATTAAACCTAAAACATAGGGCAATATCATGATACAATTATAGAAAACATGGAGATTATCAAACTTGTCAAAGTGTCTTTAAATGAATATTTCCACTTGAGAACACCTGTCCTTGTGGTGTTATGTGGCTTGCTCCTCAACATTGTTGTATTGTGGTGATCGCCAGTGAAGAACAACAGAAACAAATTTCACTTTTTACAATTACATTACAAATTCTGTTTGCAATGAAAAGTTTTACATTGAGTGAAATGGCTGATTTTAGTGTTTAATTATTTCTTGGGGTACTATGAGTTAGATGACCTGACGGCAGTTATTACAGATAATTCATGGTGAAGTGGCCATTGGATTACCATCACGATGCTTGCAGAAGCACAAATATGATTTTTTTGTTTGACTTTGATAGTCGGCAGCCGGCAGCTGCTGCCCACAGTTTGGATAAATTTGAGCATTTGTTACATTTAGTTAAAAAAATATTTCCCTCAGTAACTCCCACAGTTTTAAATTTAATGTATTACTCCAGTTTTTTCAAGCATGACATCTTAAAATACAAATACATTCTGTGTGCATAAAACATGAGTGACAGTGTCATGTGAAGGAGACAACTAGAAACAGGTAGCAGTCCGACAACAGTGCTGTAGAGATTAAGGGGCGGTGGATGGGCGTAGTACCTTTTTAAAGGAAAGCTTCAATCAAAAGTTGTCTATATTACATCATGCACTCACTCATCTTGAATGTGTGATGAAAAAAGTTATTACATGCCATGAAGGTTCCAAAAGCTGTAGCTACTTCTGTTAGCATGGAGTTGATTGGCAACTGTGATAAAATATGAAAAGGTTTGATTCAAATTCTCAAATTTTTCTTACAACATAAGCCAAGTCTTGACTCTTCATTTGTAAGCTCAGAATGTCCCAAACCAATGAGAAAAAAATACTTAACAGGCCAGTTCTGGAAAATGCCTCATATGTCTGATGCAATTAATTCAATACACTAAGTGAGGCTTCAGTCACACTGACCAAAGTGTCAGTGTAGCCAATGAGTGAGTAGGACTCCTGGCCAATGAACAAGCCAGAGACGGGTCTTCAATTCAGCGAGCGTGCAGACTAGTCATGCACCATTGAACGTGCAAGTGATTTACTTAGCTTTTTTTTTCACAGTAATTACATTAGTTGGGGGCATATTTAACATACAAATGGAGAGTCAAGACTTGTATTCCGCTCCACAAAGAATTTTGAAGTGCACATTTTTATATCCTTTTTGCTTCTGTTTGTTGCCATCGCCAATCAACCCCATGCTAATGGAAGTGGCTGCATTTTTTGGAACTGTTGTTCTCCTTTAGGAATGCAATAAAAACCTCTTATGTTGAACATTTAAGACTAGTTAGCGTGAGTACATGATGCAAAAAAAAAAAAGTTTCTCAATACAACACAACCACCTAACCATAAAAATTGATTTATGTGCTTAACGTAATCAGCGTCAATTATGTAAATTTTAGTGTTAGATAACCTATTAATGTGACTTACTGGAGAAAATGGCATGTCCATTTGTGCTTTTGTCACATAATCTAATTCATGCTGAAGTGACGTATTCATCATGTTATTCTTGTCCAAAACATGTAATCTGTGTTTCAAAGTTCATATTCTCTTCACAAAATACATAAAACAACATATTCCTTATGGAGAGCCTTCAAAATATTTACTTTATAAGTATACTTAAGAAAAGGTAAAAAAAAAGAAAAAAAAAAGAAAAGAAAAACAACAAGTTAATTAAAAAAATCCACATAATTATAGTAAGGAGAATAATGGCACTTTAGTACTTTGTTACTTCCACTGTTGCTAATTAGTTAGGAAACTGATTTGTTAAATCGTGCTTGCTGTGGGCAGGGATCATTCTGTGGGAAGGTATTCATTTCTCACTATGACATGCCTCAGCCAGCACCAGAAGGTCAACCTTTATAACTTTGCAGGCTTGTTGAAGAGTGAGTCATCATACCGATTCATGCTGTGGCTCTTAGAAAGTCATAAAAAAGCAGTGCCACTTTGTGTGCATTCACTTTACTGCATGCGCAGAAGTTCATGCATTCATTTCTTTGGTGGGCTGTTGTGCATAGCAATGAGCCCAGCAGGGTCATTCAGTTTTTAGCTACATCTTACACCATTTGCGACTGTTAATAATCAGTTACATTTAACATTTGAATACAATTACACCAGTGGAATCAGCCAGTGGAATAGTACATGTATTTACTGAGGGTTTTCTCTCACCTTTTGCTGCAGACCTCTCACTAAGATAATGAATGAACTGATTTTGCGTCATCAGACCTCACTGCCTGGAGGGCCTTTACAATAATAAGTGCGATTCAGCAATGCTTAATACTTATCATTATTGAATAGGTGGCTGATTACAATGTCAAAATTAATGCATGTCGACAGCAGGCTGCACTTAACTATGCTGGATACTCATTTGCCCAATTTAACATGTTTGATTGGCTTTAACATCATTGTTTCATGAAGTCCTGAATCACTCATATTCAATGAGGCAACATGTTGTGGAGAGAAATTCTTGGAGAATCAATAGGTCAAATTAGCATGTAATTTTCTAAAAATCAACAGAGAGCACTTTACTGTATTCACAAACTTTCTCAAATGAAATTTGAAAATTATCCTTGCAGAAGTTGAAGGTGAATAGAGGCACAATCTGCATAATGAGGCTGAAAGCTTAAAATCATAAGACAGTGGGCATTCTTTTCTAACTCTTTTCTGCTATACCCTTACTTGAATCTGGCCTTAACGGTATCATGACAGAGCAGCTCAGCTAATGCAGCCCACGCTCCTCTCTGTCTCCATATTGAGTCTCTCTGCCTCATCTGCAGCCCTCTGCTCTGTTAATTATGTATAATAGACACGAGCAGGGGAGGTAGAGGCCCTTCTGCCAGAACAAAAACAAGCTGATTAAGCCAGAGGGAGCTGCGTCACGAAGAGGGGATGACGGTTTGGCCATCAATCAGACTGACTGGACTTTCCTCCTACATCAGTACTCCAGTGGATCAGGTCTTGCCCATAGATCTGCCAAGTCTGCCTATTCCTTAGAGTATTTCTAACCAGCCTGAGCCGTATCAATAACTTGTTTCAATAAAGCTCAAATACCTAAACGAAGTAACAAAATGATTCCAGTTTTCAGCCCTTAACTCTGTCAAGCTGCGGTACGGCGTCTTTTCAGACATCAAAACATGTTCATTCAGACTACGCTGACTTTGATGGCATCCCATCAGTAGCCCTGCTCTAATAGTTCAAGGCGCTATTATTTCAAAGAGAAGTTTCAAAAGGAATAGTGATGCGGGTGAGGTTGTTTGACAGTCATAGTCAATGCTGTCAGGAACCTTCGCATTTTTCCTCCGTTTGAAGTGATGGACACTGTGCTCTGATTCCTTAATGAAACATAAAAGGTCAGGTGGTGCCCTGCTCAAATAATTTGACTCGCAGAATACTGAAGATGCCGTCGTGCCCAACCACAGCGAGATCCTGCACACACCACGCTGACATCACAAGTATCTTAAAATGGAGGCTGAAATAAGCTTGTCATTTGCAAACACTGCGGGGCATTGACAAATGACAAAGATTAAGAATCTGAATCTGTCCGCACATAGCAAAAGTGAAGGTCTATCTCTATCACAATAATTGGGTGCCAATTCGATATGTATCATAATTCTACCATTCCACCATCTATCATAATTCAAGTATTGCGATTCGTCATTGCGATTCATTATCTTTGTTTGCTTTTATAACACTAGACCATCAGAAAAAGTTGGATCATGCACTTCTAGAGACTGTATATCATCAGTCATATTTTCAAAAACAATCACGTCAGTTAGTCTTGTTGAGTTTTATTTCAGCAGCATCATTGCTATACTACATATAAAGTGGTAAATAAAATGTGCATGTACAATAGAATGAATAAAAAATGATATAGTCTACTTTTTGAAGTAAACTGCAACATTTAGCTGTTCCTGCTCATCAATATGCTGTTGATACTTGGGTGCTGATTCGATTAAAAAAAGAAGAAAGAAAGGAAAAGAAGAAGAAGAATTGCGATACTTAAGAGAATTCTTTTTTCCCCCTATCCCAAGTACCTGCTCCAAAATGATCATGTCTGCATCTCTGATGTTATGCTTATCTTGGGTAATCCTTACAGAGATCTGATCATGGAATCTCTACACTTATCATCTAGTCACTTAGCCATAGCATATACTGTACATGACAATACTTATCTACTGGAATGCTATCATAGGTTGATTTTCTTCACAGTATGGAGAACAGAGTTGATAAGTCAAGCCAATGCTCACCCTTGGAAACAAATCTCCACTGTATCGTCCACGACGAGACTAATTCAATTCTTCCATCGCTTGGTGCCAGCTGCATGTCTGAGTCAAACCATGCTCTCATCAAACAAACTTGATTAAAACAGTCTAATCTTTGGGGCTGCTCGATGATGCAGACTGCGTGTGTGTGTGTGTGTTTGTGTCCTGATGTCCTTACGTTCAAGAGGACCTTTGCTTATCCATTTAAATACTGAGAGTGGGCCAAAAATAAGTATGTAGGGCACTCAGGTGCATGGACAGCTACCTCAATGACAAAGTCCTCCTGCAATGTAGAGAACACTAAGCCTCTTCTCATCATAAAATTGTGGAAACCTTTTATGGTCAAAACCCATTTGAAAGAATAGTTTAAATAGTGCTAATTAGGAACACAAAACAAGGGGTTAAATTGCACTTCTAAGGAGATGAGCTTAATTTCTGATTAATATTGTTGGTCATTAGCATTGCACAGAGATGGATGACAACAGCAAAGCCACTTAGAAGAGTAAAAATGTTATAGACCTAACTAAGCTTGCGCATAAAATAATGTTTTGTTTCACTTTTATGTTATTTAATCAGGCTTATGAAAGGCTTAAAATGTCCAGTATCTTAAATAATGTGCTTTGTTCATATATCACCCAAGACCAGAAACACAAAATGCATCTATTGTAGTGCTGTGAGGAGACCTTGTGCTGTACTGTACTGTAGCTCTTATTAGTCTGACTCTTTTAAAGACTCCACAATAGAATAGCTCAACAAAAGCACAAAAACATGTTTTTTGCATAGGTATTCAATATTAAATGGAGAATTCACCCATGCTAAAAAAAAACAAATGGTCTGTTCCCTTTTCCTTTTTCTAAAGTCCCATTCTGAGTTTCTGACTCAACCATTGACTGGCGAGTCAAATGCTACTTTTGCAGTTTTATTGTTTATGTGGCTGTGTAATTTGTTTTTATAGAAAATATTGCATTCCACACATAAAATATCTGTCAGTGATTATCTGTGGCATTCAACCTCAATATAACTTTTTGAATTTAAACTTTTTAGCAGTACTCCTAGCTTCCTGTAAGCCCTGTTAGCTCTGTACAATTGACTTGTAAAATGTATTGCACTTAATGTACCCATTGTCTCACCTTTGGAAGTGAGACAATGTCCTTTTCTAGACCATTGTGCTCATATGAATCATGCATTGAACAAAATGTCATGAAAAGTAATGATCAAAGGCTTCCCTGGCAGGTTCATCAAATTCCAGTGCGTGTGTGTGTGTGTGTGTCTGTGTGTGTGTGTGTGTGACGTGGCGAGGCGAGGCGAGTGTGCGAGCACGTGCGTACACCAAGGAGGAGGTAGCAGAAATGAGTGCTGGCTCGGACACAATGAGATATATTGTCTGGTGTGAAAACCAAATTTCATGGGAGCTCATTAGAGAGGCCACCTGAAAGATTCCCAAATAAAGAATTGGCGAGTAGGATGAGCGCAAAATTGGATTTTCTCTACCGTCTTAACTGCAAAATACTCAGCACTCAATCTGAAACTAATGAACTGGTTCTGGATAGGATCTAAGTATGTGTTTAAGATCAAATGTGCACCAGCAGTACAGAGGCAAACACACCCTTTATAGGCTATTTACTCTCCTCAGCTCTCAAAATGAAAAGAATAGCTTAGCATTATTGTGCTGGGAGGTCATTTCAATAAGGTCCGGGTTGTTGTATGTGTGTATTGGAGGTGGTGACTTATTCTTATCATAAGGTCACACTTGCCCATTTCAAACACTTGAGCGAAAATTTATAAATTTCTCAAATAAATCTTCAGCTTCGTATTTTCATCCTTCACATTTTCCTTCATTTTTTTTGGTATGAGATTCACATCCAAGGTAGTGGGCTGCAAATAAACATTTCTATCAGTTGTGAAATGACAGTGATGAGTGTTAGAGTGAACTACCTAAGCGCCAGTAGTGGTTATCTAAATGCGAAAACAGCTATAATTTATTGAATAATAAAATATTCTGCAAGCAGCCTACTTTTATAGCAATGGTCTATCAAATCCACCAGACTGGGCTTCCTCTTACTGACTGTGCCTCAGATAAAATAAAACATAGTTGAAGGTAATAGATTAGTTACTCTTGAGAACAGACTCAGAGCAGGTAATTTTACAGTATATTCATTTAGCATATGTGCATTGGCACAAATCTGCTCTAAAACACTTACAAACAGTAATTTATCTTCACTGCTGGGTCCACTTTGTTGTTGGTGGTGCATTTTTCTTCTCCCTGATAACTGGCCAAATTCTGAAGATGTCACGTTGAGATCACAGAACTTGAATGGATAGAACAGTCACTCTCATCCTAATCAACGCATCAGGGTGGTCAGAGCATCGGCCATTTTTATGCATACCGTTGCCATGGCACCACTAAATTCTGACTTGTGGCATGTTGCTGAGCATCTGAGGCTAGTGAGGGAAGAGGTTTTACAGTGAAGCAGTGGAAAGGAGGCTGCTCACTCAAGCTGTCACTCCTGCCACCACACATGTGGTGGTGTTTTTTAAGCAGGTCAGATATAAAGTTTTCACATCTTTGCACACTTGAGTAGAAATGGTAATAGTTGGTTCATGTTAACATTAATCACGGTTTCACGGTTTCCGTTTGAAGTAATAAGGAGTTATATTAAGTGAAATGTATTTGTGATTATGCTTACAAGCTAGGTTTGCTAGTTGGCAGTTGTTGACTGGTGGAGCTAATAAGAGAAACAGTCTTTGATAATATTGTTAATTTTGTCCTGAATGTCAGATTTCAGTTTAGTTTATTTTTGACAGTTGTTGCTGCTGTAACACAGCAGGACACAGATTCAAAAGTTACTATTATTTGTCATTTCTGCAGTTAGTCTACAGCCGCAGCACAACATATCTGTACAGTTCTCATGTGACACTTTATAGCTTTACTGATTTGAGTTGTCACCATAGCAACTAACTATGATCGCCATTTTGTACCAGCCAAATGACCACAGTGAACAGTGCAATGACCGTGCTATCCATTCAAGTTCTGTGGTTGAGATATTTCCAGCAGAGTTACAGTGCAGCTTGATATCAGTTTTTTTTTTGAACATCGGGTAAACATCAGATTTTGGTGTCAGTCCCTCAGAATTAAGGAGTAAAGGCTTCTTTCTGGAGCCACCAGTTTGCACGGATGTTCGATAATCAAACTGGGAGGAATCCAACATAGAAGAGGGTGAGATAGGCTACCGATTTCTTCAACCACAGTAGCCTCCATTAACCAGAATGCAATGCAGCTACAAAACACATTGTGAGGCACGCTGGGGGGAAAGTGGTTGTAGCAAAAAGTACATCACTAAATAATTCCTGTAATACAATAAACATTGCAGATTGGTGATATATAACAGTGTAAGAGTATCCAAGGGTGGAATTTTCCTTTAAATGTTATCTGTGCTTACTGTATCAATTCTCTAATGGTATAAGCATTAAATCATCCAATTAACTAATCAAACTTTCTGCATTAGTGCATATGCATGACGGCCATATTTGAGACTGATCAGAGTGCTGTGCCGGATTCATTGCGTTCATTCCCTTACTGTCCTTAAAGAGGTCTAATTGCCTCTGAGCAGAAGTCTAACTTCGGGTTCATACATCCCATTCCTCTCCCTATCACTGGAGCACACTAATGAGTGTTGCCTAGCAACCGTTAAAACAGGGCTGTAAAGTCAGCCTTGGCACACAGACTCCTGCTCAACGAGATCTTTTTCTCTTCTTCTCAACTTGCTATTCATGTGCCATCTGCATCCAGTACCAATTCCCATCCCCACATTAACATCAGAGATTATCCTTTTTTGCCAAGCCATAATTACATTGCATTCTTAAAGTTGCATTCACAAAGGCTGAAATGCGGACCATGTAGAATCAGCCATGACACAATTAAGTTGAATATGCATGTCATCTGCCAGTTCAGCAGATGCCTGAAATGACAACCACACAGACTTGCCACTAAATCACTTCCTCATATGGTATAATTGTATAGTGGTTGTTTCCACATGGTTCTCATTTCAACCTTAGTGAATGCCGCTTTTAAATACCATAGCTTTACCCTTTAAATAGCATAGTCTTAATGCAATATTTTTGATGCAATAACCAAAATGATAGAGATGTGTGGGCGTATATGAGAACATATTAGGATGAAAATATCTTGTGTGTCTTATCATTGAATTTTACTTTTTTCTGTATTGACTGCAGGTGGGAAAGGTAATATTATGGCCTCAGGGGTGGTCAGAGCAGCTTTATGTATATAAGCACTGAAAAGTTAGAAATGAAATTCATTACAGTGTTATTTTCAGTGAAATTACGGTCTGTAACATCCCATTACCAAACATTCACATACAAAGAATACCCTCTCATCACAGAAAAATTATTTCCGCAGAGATTTGTAGAGGTGAATGAGCCAAATATGACTCAAATTAGCGTCAATGGAAAATGCTTCAACGTTCATTGCCTTGCACCTGTGGAAGCCAAATAACGCATTTTGATTGCATGATTATCCAGAGTGCAGACTCTGAGTGCTGTCATTCAGCTCAAATGTGTTACATGAGATGACTGAGCCCAGATCAACCCTAAGCAGTGAAGAGGAGGAGCTCAGTGTATTTGATCCACTCTCTAGATTGTCTCTTATTCTATGCACTATATAATACTCACCAGCAGCAGCCAGAAAATGACTAGCTGTCTGGCAATCAGGTAGGTATCACTTAAACAAAGACAGATTATCTATCATGGAATTGTGTCATGGATCTGGGTTTTATCCAAAGAGCCTTAATCAGCTTACCCAGAGTGGCTGAGACCTGAGATGCTCCTTTCCAAATGAAACAGGGTTTGATTGATACTCAGCCTGAAGTGGGTCATCCTGACCAGTGATGGCCAGTCAGCCTCGTAGGACCTACCACTCGGTCATGGTTGTCTCTTTCAATAAACTATGTGAGGCTTCAAGTTATGCAAAGTCTGCTTACCTTTCACCTCTCACATTAGGAGGGGCTCATCTGTTCCAGGTGCCCAGGCTTGCAACAATAGATGAAAGCTTTATGTTTCAGTTTCTGCAGACACTTAGCAGAACACTCTGTGCTGGAAGTTGAAGTTACTGTGCAAAATGCAAAGGGCAAAGGCTTTATCAGTCAAGGGCAGAAGCACAGGAGGGGCATAGCTTGCCAATGCTGTGTCATCATCATGCAGGGAGACCATCTGAATGTTATTATGCCGTCTGATTTAAGTGCCAGCTTCAAGGGCAGATCATCCTACTCTAGTTATTGGCAGTTACCGAGGTTCTTTGTCGCACGCAGCCAGACCCACACAACGTTTCATACAAGACCAAACATTTCACTTTATTTACTCTCTCTATCCATAATAGCTTTACTTCATTTAGTTAATGCCAGGTGCCTACTTTCGCTCCGTTCAACAGAGATGCAGTAATGTTCGAGGCGGGGCTGTCTGCTGATTCCAAAGTAATCACTACCCGCTGGTTCCATCAGAGGGAAACATCTATGAGCTGGATGCCTCGGTGCTGGTTAGTCATTGTGGCCGGTCCAGGTCGATCAGAAAACATTTGTCTTTACAGGGAAGATGCAAACTCTGGGCTTCAGATTCGATGCAAGGTTTTGACTTGAGAGATTTTTTCCATCGACTGTGTGCCACCTACACCCAGTGTAGTGGGTTGGCGAAGACTTCACTGGTTTCAGCAGTAAACACACATTTGCCACTGAAACTCATCTCCATAATCAAAGTGACAAGCCAGTTTTATCAGTGTGTGTTCTCCTTCCAATCAGTCAAACCAAAGCCATTAGACTCTTCAGACTGGATACGCCTGTTTCTTATATTCCTTTCACATATTCACTTTTCATTTGCATACATTCATTTATGATTGTTGCTCTTGCACATTCAGCTAAGTAAATGGGCAAAAATGCAATTTATTGTTAAATGTCATGCAATTTAGTGCGATGACAAAGCGACATCTCAGGCAGCATAATTTGTAGGCACAGCAAACCAGGCTGTTTCTCTCTGTTTTTTCCCGTCTTCCGCATCTGTAGCTGCATGATTATCAAGTGTTTTGATGTCAAAAGAGAGAAAAATGTTGACTGACAGGCCTGGCCAGACTTCAGCAGCAGATCATAACTGACAGCAGAAACCCAGCCGTTCTCCTTTGTAAAATACAAACAAAACATTTAATTATTCTACCAGCCTCAACAGAGTCTGGAGCCGAATTGATGTGCTGAATTGAGTTTGGTTGGACTGAGTTTGAATTGAGTTTCTTATGCGTTCTCAATATTAATGTGCTAAAGCGATGGAACTTGGACACCAGTATTTGAGAGTAAAAAAAAAATGCAGCCTCATAAAAACACAAGAATGCCCAGATCAAGAAAAATACGCTAATTTAAGGGTAAAGTGCCATAACAAAAGGTGATCAGTGCAGTAAAAACACGAATTATATAAAGGACAAGAGCATTTCAGTCTCACATGATCGTCAGGGTGAAAGTCAGTGACCATTTCTCAGCCAGCACAAATACTAGTTTGGACAGTTACACAGTATGAAGCACCACAAAGGGTGTTGAGAACCTGAAGGTTTAGTTTAAGTCAGCAGTACCAGTCAGTACAATGTAAATGTAACTTTTTAAAAGGGCCCCAGATTTATATTTTATACACCATTTAGTTTTTTAACCATTTACTAAACATTGTCAACACCAGTTGCAGTCATTTATATTTCATAGATATTTGTGAATTACTTACAAATGACTAAGTACTAAGGAAAGGGAAATCTGGACATAGGGGGATTCCATTTTAAGTAACTGGATAAAACAAATTTCTGAGAGAATGGAGTACGCTGTATATCTCTATAAGTGTTCCAAATTTCCAACATTCATTTTAAAGAGCCAGCATAAGCTTTATGTCAATGTATGACTTGAAAAACACTGCTGCCGTGGGAACATGGACCAGAAAAATAGAAGCCATTATGTTTGTATCTGTAGCCTCTGGCAGTCTCCATAAGTCATTAAATTGAGTGTTTCATGGTAGACAACTGCCACTCATTGGACCTCACCCTCCTTCTGATTGGGAGTGTTGGAACTCAGTCTGAGCCCTGTTGATGATTATTGTGAAGTTTTACCAATGAGACAATTGGAACAATACAGCAACAATGAAAAAGTAGCAGCATAAGAGAGTAAAAAAAACAAAAAAGTTGAAAAAAAATTCAATAAAATGAGACTTGCCGAGAGCCTATGGGATCCATCTGGTTGTATAGTAGAAGCTGAGATATCTTGAGGGGGGGTAGAAAATAGGAAGTCACTGGTGCTTGCATGTAGTATAATGGGGAAAATGAGGGGCCCATGGTGTTGGCACGTAGTGTACCAGTGTGTCTTATTTTCTTGTCTCTAGAGGCCACAAAAAGAGGGAGATCAATGAATAGGCCAACAAAACTCATGTGTGCTGAAAACAGACTACAGCCCAGGTAAAGTCAGATCAAGCCAGATTGTATTATAATTCCTGGTCAAGAATTTGTCATAGTTTTGCTTCTGCATCTTTGCACAAATACAGTTTGTGTACAGAAACTGACTAAATGGCAGATTTCCTTTCAAAGGAGCAGGATTATGATTTGTTGCATGACAAAGAGCTTGTCTTGTTTGTCTGTGGATTGTACAAATACTGTCATGCATTGATTACCATCGATTACCTCAATGATGAAATGCTGATAGTATGTTCATAATTTTTCATGCTGAAATTAATGGTTTTGTTTGGAGCCTGAGTGTTTGAGTTTCCTCACATCTGAGAATGACCACCACATTAAAATGATGGTAGATTAGTATTTGCTGACAGAATAGATTAGCAGAGTTGATAAGCTGGTGTTCCAGAAAACCAAGACACAATTTGGCATATGCTGGTGCCATGAATACTCCCACAAATGTTCCTGCTTCCTGCCAATAAAAAATCCTTTCCGTAAAGAAAGTAGCCTAGTTTTCATGAGAAAAAGAGTGGTTATATTTACAAGCATTAATTAGCATAATAATTTGCATTGTGTCCAGATTTAAAGAATGCTTCCAGACCTTGGTTATGCATGGTGTTTGTGTAAAGAACATTAAATGCAGCATGGAGGATTTACGCATTAATGGCACTCTCAACTCAAGAAGTGTATTCGGTTCATTCATGTGTGCATTTTAAATAAAGTGGAAGCTTAATCACCAAAGGAAGAATGAGTTATCAAGACAATCGAAAAGCTCCTTGGTGAAGTATTGATGCTGCTTACTATGGGTCTGCTGGAAACCTTTTTAAGAGATGTTTGTACTTTACAATAGGTTGGACACACAATAGCAGTCCAGAGGGGTGCTCTTTCATCAGCTAATGCAACTCCGAGTTGCTTAAGTGTCTTGCTGTGCGTGCATCAGAGTGAAGTTTGTGAGTGAGCGAGTTTGAACGCAGGAGTGGTTCAATGGGATGTTGTCTCATAACCTTTGCATGATAGTTGTTTAGACATCAGACTTATTTTTGTCTGGTGGTTTTATGATAATCCCCCTGTTGCTCACAAGGGACTCCAGAGCCTTATGTTCTGGTGTGTATATTATTTGTACATTGTGCATATTGGATCCCTCTGTGGGGATTGATGCAGGAGGACTGAAATGTTTGTGTCAGATGGCAATTCTGAAGTGCTGGATAGCAAGAAGTAGTAAGAATATCTGTAATCTATAATATCTCTTTTAAATTTCTACTTTAAATTTAACCTTCGGGATTCCCTGCTGGTCATCATCCAGGCTAGAGTTCAATTCATGTTGGATAGATTTCACATCGATTTCTGAGCCTTTTCAGCTTCAATTCACAGTTACCTGTACTCAGCCAAAGGGTTCTCTCTGAGTGAATTCAGTAATAAGAGAGCCAAGTCCAAGGATGCCTTGTTGAGAATTTCACACCATGTACTGCAAAACATCTTGTCCTTGCAGCATAGACCGGGCTTTCATGAAGGCACAAGTCTCAAGGGATCATTTTGTCTTACTTATTCACTAAGGCTCTTTCCTTGAAATAAAATAAGGGCTCTCTTGCTTTTGAGATACTTAAATCTATACATGGAGGCATTTTTCTCCTCTGTGGCCAAACTGAATATGCCAGTATTTGAACAAATGATTGCCTGAATCCCCTGTTGAGCATATGTAGGTGTGCCTGCATATCTTAGATACCCATTTTTCTATTGACTTCAGCAAATTTAGATGCAGCAAATTCCAAACATCAGTGCAGAAAAAAGCAAAGTCTGCTCCACCCAGGTTCAAATAGAAAAAGGTAATTTGGTGTGTGAATCATGAGGAAGCAAATGCACTAAAGACATGAAACTTGCACACCAATATAGAAAGGCAAAACAAAAAGTGTAGAATATTGTGCAGTTGATCTGTGCACAGCAGTGCATGCCTTTCACTGCACTATGAATAAACCAATGAAAAAACCCATGTATATGCCTCAAAATGTGCGATGAACTCTATTGGTTTAACTTGTAAAACAAAAGTCTCTTTAAAGAGAGTGCCAGAATGCTGAGATCAAGAAAAATATACTAATTTAATAATGAACTGCCCTAACAAAAGGCCTTAGTATTAACAATTAAGTGTTGTTTCTTTGGTGAATTATCTCTGAATTGTCTGCATATCAAAAAAGGCATAAAAGCGAACAAAAGTAATTAGGTTTTGTTCAGACGGCCATGGATTTTTTTGTGAGAAGATGTTTTTTTTGTTGTTTTTTTTTGAATAACTGTCATCATTAGAGGAATGAGGGAAGCTTGGCTTTGAGTCCATGTCAATATATTGACTACATTAAATGGGCAAAACTAACTGTCTGCATTCAAATGAGTACAACTTAACAGTGTCATTAGCTTTGTTCTCAATTAATAACAAATACATGTCAAGTGAAAAGAAAGTCAGATCCCAGTCTGCATAATCACATTTTCTGGAGAGTGTATATAGAGCTATTGACAATGTATAGTATGTTCAGCAGAATATTAAAAATAAATAAATAAATGAAATGCTGTGTAGCCTCATTACGTCCCCATCAAAATGCTAGTTCCCCCTGTGAAAAGGCTTGGCAGAGTAAGGGTGTGCTCATCTATTGGCTGGTCGCTGACAGCCTGGTCCCCTCCTGCCAAATTCATTCTGCCAAATCCAAGTAGGCCTCGGATCCGCCTGTTGTCAAGGCTGCCTGTCTGGTGGGAGCCAACCAGCTTCAGGATAACAATGGGAAAAACGCTCCAGCCTGCCTGTAAACTCTGAAGGGAGGATGACATGAGATTTTCAGAATGATGAAAGCACTTCCTTCTCATGGGTAATATCTCCATACCGGATATTGGCTTTGTGTTTCTACCACTAAACTGAAGGCACACCATTGTTCCCTAAACACCAGTCCTCTCTGCTTCTTATTAAATAGATACCGAGATCTAAACACCAATATCAGCCCAAGCTTAATAATGTGCATGTGTGTGGTTGTGTTTTTATGAGAATATTCTTCCTGTTTCATCTGGGTATTGCAGTCTTGTGTACACTGGAGGATATTTGATGTGATGAGTAGAGGCACAAGATGAATGGACATTTGGATGGGCAGTTCACCTCAATGGCAGATGTTTGAAAATGAAAATTGAGAAAGACCTGATATACCCCTGTCATACAGTATATGGTGCTGGTGTTGTCAGGATGTTGGTCGCGCACTTCAAGCAGTACAGGTGCTGTTGTCAGATTAGCTTTTGCAGTGAATGTCTGTAGCTGCACATGTGCAGACCTTTTGGCACAAGAACAATCAGTAATCTAACAATGACAAAGCCCATTCACAGTGTAATGTTTGGCACAGATGATACAGCAAATGACCTGAAAGGGCCTGAATGAGGATGCAACATGAAAAGGCACCCCACGCCACTCCAATTTTGGATGGTCACTCCACTGTTGATAAAACTGATGGTTTTCAGCCCTATAAAATCTCCACTATAATAATATAACATCCGGCAAATCACCAGAATAAATGTTTGCTATAGATATGAGTTGGAAGTCAGGACAGGAGGAGGTGGCTCCTTTGAATATGAGCACAGAGAATTGAAGACAGGATACCAAAGTCAAACTGTGATTGTATAGGGGAAGCTCATCTTCCATTGATGTAGAGTGGGTGGAGACAGGGGGTGTGTCCTACTCAGTATTGGGAAAAGGACCACAGAGACCAACCCAACCCAAACCAATCCAACCCAACCCAATCCAGCCCAAACCAAATCCAACCAAACCAAATTTTATTTATAAAGTCTGCATTTTTAGAGGCCAACTTTTACCAATTAATTTGTCATCATCCAATCACCCCTCCCCTTGAAACTTCTTTTACTATGCCTTTAAAGACAATTTTTCAATGAATTAGACGAACATATTTTATATTTTGAGTCCTTGCCTCTTCATATCAAGGGTTCAGTTTAGCTATGTCTTACTTTATTTCACATTGACTGATAATTCTTCTCATATTTCCCTCAAACTGTACCCAGATACTTTCTATGTAAATTTAAATGTCCTTGTCTTCCCCACTTAGCACTCAGATAATTCAAGCCAACAGGCTCTGAATATTAAAAGCCTAAAGGAACGTCTTTGTTCATTGAATCAACTCGTCCTGTGAACTGCTAAGTCTCACTGAAGACTGATAGCCACTTGGATGAATGGGGCTCTTGACCTTTATGTAAGGCACCCTGAGGTATCAAGAAAAGCCAATAGTGTAAAATAAATAGAGTTTCTGCATGAGTATGTGCAATCTGCGTACTGCGGTATGCAAAATACATTGTAGACAAGCCATGTTGTCAGTGAGCAACCTTGCGTGAAAGGTGAAATCCATCACCATCATCGTCCTAAACGTTATTTCTTGTGGTTAAATCCATTTTCAGTGTGGTAATGCTGAAATGCCTTTTTCCAGAGGTGATCATATCTCCTAGATTTTAAATAATTAATGTATCTTATTTTAATTGCCCTTTTTGATCTCCCATGTTACATTTCACTGTGACCTTTGTTGGTTTGGTTATATGTTTCATGCTTTCCCTACATAGTTTTTTCTGTTACAGTTAATGTTTTTGTTTGCATTTACTGTTTTGTAAAGCGCTTCACAACTGTGTTTTGAAATATGTTGTACAAATAAAGAGGATACTGCTGCTGTTACTGTTACTACTACTAATAATGATAACAAGGCATATTTTCACCTTTTCCTTGTAGCACCATTAAAAAAAATACATGATGGAACACGAAATCCTTGATATATCAGCCACATATCAAATTACATCAATATTGGCCATTTACTTATTTATTTATCTATACTTACATATCTAGGGTTTCAGTGAGCAATGAAGTGTTGGGTCAAAGTTCTGATTGTCACGTTGCTGGCTATTCAGACTACCTTCTTTTGTGGCTGTAGTTTGTTATCGCTGTCCCGTGTAAGTGGTAAGACCATGAAGACCATTATATAAGCATGAAGCTTATATAATTAAAGCTTTGTTGCTTTAATAGCTGATCTTGTAGCTTGTGCTTTTTCAATATGTAATCTAAGAATCCTTTGAAGTGTTTTGTCTGGCCATTTTGTTTCAGCTTTTCTATTCAGTACAATTAATTTGGCATGCCGGATTATCATAATCGAGGAGATGTGGCGGAGATATAAATCCGTTTGGTAACAATGCATCATCTGATCACTCATAAAAGCAGCCAGGACAAGTTGTTTCCCAGTAGAAGGGACCCAGCAGGGGCGCATGAAATGTAACCACTGCATGCATGTCTCATATACTGTGGAGCAGCAATGTCATACTGTTGCCGCCATGATGCTGGCTATTGTCCTCCATAGATTTATTGAGATAGTATACCTTTTTCCACAGCTGCCATTTTGACATGAAACAGCAGGTAAACACAGGTGTTGCTCATGACATTAATGAAGGTTCCGTTCCATTAAGGTCTAACAGAGCCAGGGTCCTGCTAATGTTCATGCTGGCTCACTGGAAAGACTCTGCTGCACTTAAATGGAACAGATCCTTCATTAGTGTCATTAGTAACACCTGTGTTTACGCTGCTATTTCATGTCAAAATGGCTGCTGTGAAAAATGTTTGTTTGGAATATTTTTCTTTCTCTGCTTGGCATGAATTATACAAAGCAATGTCCTGCATTGCAAAAATTCCAAAGAGAGGTATGGAATTTCAGGCAGCCTTTGTATTTTAAATATTCAACATGTAAATAATGAACACCCCTTCTTTGGCTGTGTCTGCCTCTCAGTCACATTCCCTCTGCCTGGTTCAAGGGTGTAAAAAAACACCTTATTACAGGCATCTTACAGTGGAGTTTAGCTCTGGGGCGCTAAGTACCTGTCACTCAGGGAGAGAGAGGGTCTATTTGTTACCCCAGCACTTTAAAAATAGACATGTCTTGAAGCTTTCTTCACCTAGCTCATTGGGTGCCAATGATTGCCAGTGATATCCCTGGGGCATTTGAAGTCTATTCTAGGATTACAGATCCCTATGGGTGGCCAGCAAGGTGTTTATTTTCCAACCCCATATTACTGCTACACTTTCATGAAACACCTTTTCAGTGAAAGCGCAGAGTTGGCTTTCACAGCCCCCCTGCTACCTATTGGCAAATATCCTGCCTCTAATTAGTGGCTGCTTACAACTTTCACAGCATCATCTTTTGGAAGACAGCCGGACAATTTTAGACCCTCTCCGCTACTGATTTTCTGCCATTAGCAATCAATAGGCAAAACTTACTC
>OMLF01049039.1:0-19654 GCA_900302615.1 Holocentrus rufus | reverse complement strand
AGCTACTTGCACACATGTATCGATTCTGCTGGTGTCAGGGAAAAAAAAGATCTGGAATAAGATTACAGCTTTATATATATATATATATATATCACTTGAGGAAATAGGGTATACGTGACAGGGAAAAGAGAGAAAGCTTATCTTGTCAGGTCTTGTAAGTTTACTCATTTATTGCTCTGCTGTTAGCAGGCTCATGTAAAGAGTACAATGTTTAAGGCCGTACATGTAGAAACTGTGTGCTAGTTACTCAGGATATTGAAGGCTCTGGTCAGGTGTCACTAAGAAAAGGTGATCTCACTACTTACTTATAAATTGCATGTGATGTCCCAATCAGTACTTCCTGTTTTTCCTTTCTCTAGTTTGAGGAAGTGTGTGTGTGTGCGCGTGTGTGTGCCCACAAAACCCCAAGAATAGCTCTTACACAGTCAGTATAAGTGTATTGTTGCAACTATAGGGGAAATCTAACAGTGATGTCCAAAGCACTGTGAGGCTAGAAGAGCCTGATCACTGTCCTTAAAGGAACAATTCACCCAACATACAAAAAAGATATTTTCCCATTCCCCCCTGGTGCAGTCTGTCCATCCAGATTATGTGTGATTTGATTCGGTTTCCAGTCTGCTGTGGTCTTCACTGTCTCCCAGCACCCAAACCCGACTATACTGGGGTGCCCAGAGAAAGGAGAGTGTCAGGGTGGGAAAAGCCTGGTATAAACTCAGGCTTGCAAGAAATGTATATTGTATTGTGCTTTAACATACCTTACAATACCATAAGACCATACAATGCCTTTACCTCACTGAAGTCTGGTTTCTCTTCTCAGGTTTATGTGTCGGAGGGTGATGGCCGCCTTGGGGAGGACGTACTACTTCTGTATGGGCTTCAGAGTGGTTGTGAAAGGCAAACAGGTCAGCAGCAGTGAGGCCCCGATCCTGGCTGTGGCCCCCCACTCCACCTTTTTTGACGGGATCGTGTGCATCGTCGCAGGCCTGCCCTCCACAGTGTCCCGCCTCGAGAACCTGGCTACACCGATCTTTGGCAGTGAGAGGCTTTTTCGATTGCTGTGTTGTTTCAAGACCGGGAAGTAGGAAGGGGTGTGGGCGGGTTGTGCAGGATGTCGGGGGTTTGGCTGTTAGCGGTGGTGATTTTTCAGGGGGCTAAACATGACGATTGGCGGCTTTCTTATTCTCATAACCTCCAGTGTATAGAACTGTGACAAGCGGCTGTCATTCATTTTGGTTTTTTGTTCATCTATATATCATCCTTATATTTCAGACCCATTTGCATTATTGCTCAGCACATATGGCTTGTCAGTTTTATAATGCAAGTTCATTTACCATGCAAATATTCACTTATTTTGCTTATAGGACATTTATGAATTCAGCAGCGTACATTTTGTGCAGGGATATATCTTGTCTTTGAATGCAATAAACTGGATAATAGGCAGCATATAGATGAGCAGTGCAGAGCAGACTTGATAAATATAAGAGTTTCATTCATTTTATGACACCGTAGAACTTCCTCTGTAATATCAGCAAAGCCACAAAACACGCCATGAAGATGAAATCATCTGTAAAGAGAAGAGGGAGAAACAACTGAAATTTCCTCTAAATGTGTGTGTGTGTGCGCGTGTGTCTGTGTGTGTGTGCGTGTGTGTGTGTGTGTGTGGCCTCTCTCCATGCAGGGTTCGTGCGCTGTCTCCAGCCAGTGCTCGTGTCCAGACAGGACCCTGATTCCAGGAAGAACACCATTCGAGAGATCGAGAACAGAGCCAAATCTGGAGGGCGCTGGCCACAGGTCTGTCACAACACACACACACACACATTGATGCAAAGCACAGTGTCTCTTAGACCCTAAAATTTCTTTTTGACATCATTTTTTTTCCATTTACATTCAGAAAATTAACCCACAAACATCAAATGAATATCAGCTTTGTTTTATTGCAAAGACAAAGCTGTGGACAAAACTCTGAGCTTGTTAGTTTTGGCTAAGACAGCACCACAAGACCCAACGTCGGATATTGCCGAGGCTCTTCAACTTCCTCTGTTAGTTTCAGAAGTCATCTGTTCTACCACCACACTTCCTTATTTAAGATTCTTAGAGGGTTAGACAAAGTGCATGCAGTTAGTCTGAAAACATAAGCAGTGTTATTTCACATAAAGACTCAAGCAGCACAAACAGAGCAGAAGCGACTCCAGCACTAATTACTTTACCACATTATTTAATATGAGTCAAAAAGAGATTAAGATAGAGCTACATTATTTCCGTTCAATTATTTTACAGGAAATGTGTTTAACAGTTCAAACTAGATGACTGTTTTGGATATTCTCAGTGTTGCAGCTGCCAAATATAAAAAGTTTTTGAGGCAGGGCCACGCTGTCGCAGAGAATTAAGTCCATTATTTAATTATTTCCCACCTTTGCTCTGTTATAAACATCTATCTTTGCATGAAGCTGCTTTCATTAATTCTGCTTTGTTCTCCAGGTTCTCATATTCCCTGAAGGGACGTGTACAAATCGCTCATGTCTTATCACTTTCAAACAAGGTAAAGCTATACAACAAGGTGGCTCCCAGCCAACTTTAAAAGAGCTTTACAGAACAATTAAGATGAATAAATAGGGGGAAAAAAAGATTGATATGAGGCCAGCACACAGCATTTGTGTTATCTCTCTTTTAACCTTCCAGGTAGATGGGGTTTACAGAACTGTGTGTGTGTGTGTGTGTGTGTGTGTGTGTGTGTGTGTGTGCATGATCTGTAAGTTCCGGATCAGGTCTTTAGTTATAATTTCATAACGGTGGATGCATGTGTAATATCACAGATCATTTTGTGACCCTTAAGTTATATAGATATAAAGGGATGAGAGTAGATATATAGACAGAGAAAGATGCATATTAGTCAAGTGTGTGTTTATCAGTGGCTCTGAACATTGCAAGTGCATTAGAACAAAACTGAAGGGCCTCAGTTCTCTTGATGTCTTCATGCATTGCTCTAACATTGCATCATCTTAAATGAACCTCTCTCTCTCTCTCTCTCTCTCTCTCTCTCTCTAACTGTCCCTCTCTGTTTCTTTCTCACACCCTTAGGTGCCTTTATCCCAGGCGTCCCTGTGCAGCCTGTGCTGATGAGATATCCCAATAAAATGGTGCGTGATGTCCGTCACACTGCAGCACAAATGTGTTTCACCTCTAAAGAGACACATCTGTCGTGTTCATATCGCAAACTCATATGGCATCTCTCAGTATATGTTTCTACATACATTAGATCCTATCATCCTTTCGCATTTGCCATTTCACTTCTCACAAATTTGTCTGTCTGCTCTGTTAAAATTGTAAGAAATAAAGACTTTTTAAATCCAAGCAGCCTTGAAGAGAAACAGGACTAGAGACTTGAACCCAACAAGCACCCAGCTTGAGTTTGCATATGAGTGTGTATATGAGAAGAATAGGGCTGTTGATCCATCGGCTGCTTTATCAGTGACGTCTTTATGTTCATATGAACTGACTGCAGATCACACCGTGTCGGCCAAGCTTAATGCATATTTAGGGCTGGGCAATATAATATATATTGCCCATATAAGACTAGTTATCATGTTTCTGAACTTATTAGATTAGATCATATCCACTTTACCAATAACTGCCAAAAATCTAGTGTGAATATATTATGAAACTACCAATAGACATCCTTATAATATTATCACAATATTGGTATCGTTGTATTTGTTTTTGTGAATATTGCCCAGCCATAATAAGATTTTTTTTTTCTAATTATAATTGTGTTGTTTTTTTCCAGGATACAGTGACTTGGACTTGGCAAGGTTTCAGCTCGTGAGTATGAACATCAGTCAAATAATTACACTTCACTTTGGCAACGCTTCTTATGCAATATCTTTGCTTAGGGAAGTAATGTGGCCGGTACTGCTGCTGCTGCTCGCTGCTTTGTATAACAAGTTCTCCGACCCCTATCAGTGTTTGAATGCACAATTCAATGCTCTTTGTAACAACTTTAGCACTGAAATCAAAAGATGTGACAGACTGCTAATAGTATTTTTTATTTATTTTTATTTTTTTTGCAGGAAGACCTTGCTGCTTCTTACACTTTCCCAGTTCTACACCACAGTAGAGATAGAGGTAACAGATGTAATAGTTGAAATAAATCGTCTTAGTGTTTAGATTTTGCACAACACTGAAAAGACTTGGGACGTTTTTGAATGTAAAAGACACAAGATGATAGTTTTTTCTGTAATAATTTGTTCAGCTTGACTTTAATGAAGCATTTTCTCAAACATGCAAGAACAGCTTACTTCATTATTTAGCTGCAGCACCTTTCCATCCAAGGAGAAACTGTTGACTGGGGAATTGCAGGAGTCAGTGTTGTGATTTTTGACTGAATTGTGACTAATTGTCATTGCTATTTTCTGTCTATTGGGTTACGCAGGATAGATGAAGTAAATGTTTGTTTGCATTCTCACTTTTTGCAGTAAAGTAGTGGGTTATGTGATTTTATTTTTTAAGCATGAAGAATTGATGGTTTCCACGCAGAGGATTTGGGAGTTTACTTCCTGCTCGACTTCTGTAACTTTGTGAGAATTTTTCTTTGTTTTTCAGTTCTTGCCACCGCAGATCCCCACAGAGGAGGAGAAGAAAAGCCCGGCTCTGTTTGCCAACACCGTTCGAAACGTTATGGCTCAGTGAGTGTTCACTGGACTTATTTAAATGCAAATCTACACCTGCATAAAGTAGTCGAGTTTATCCTCTGTTGCCCAGTTGGTGCAGTGTGATAGAGATAGGGTTTTGGATTTCCTTCTGGGAAACGAATGCAAAAATGTGTATGATTGTGGAGCTGCTGAGTTGACAAGTGTACACTGAATGGCGGAGGTTATTTAAATGGCATGTGGGATAGCTGTCCATCTCTATGATGACAGAGATTTAAAAAATTCAAATGAAGAATCAAAATAGGCGGACCATGAAAGATTGTGCATGACACTTTCTTACAGTTTTTGGCCTAAAGAGCTTAAACATATCTGGAGACAAAGGAGATTCTTTCCACCAAAACAATAATAATCTGACACTCGCACTCAGGTTGACTTACAGTAAGTGAGCAGGCAGAGATTTATTACCTTGCCCAAGGACGGATCTCCAGAACACCACTTGCAGTAAACACATCAGCTGCAGCCTCACATGCAGATGCATAACGCGTCCTCACTTGTTCATTCCTGTTATGCAACCTGAATCCAATTTTTGCCAGTTCTGCGTTCTTGCAGCTGCTTACTTAGGTCCTATTTTGACTCTGTGAGTCAAGAGCCTGTATTCAGCTCAACCAGTCAGAAGTCATATGACTGTATTCAGCACCGCCAATATCAAGTGATGCGTTTGCCTGTATTACACACATGAATACAGAGGTTGCATGTAGTTACAGATGCACAACAGAGGTCCTACTCTTGACCTGCAGGAAGATCATGTCATCATCAAATCTACATATTGCATCCACATTTTTCTTTCCAACCAAATGACTCATCATTTTTCACGTTTATCACATTAAATGGCCGCTGTATTTGACATGAGTCTGTGTTTTTGCAGGGCTTTGGGAGTATCGGTGACGGACCACACATATGAGGACTGCCGTCTTATGATCACAGCTGGGGAGTTGACGTTGCCCATGGAGGCTGGCCTGGTGGAGTTCACCAAAATCAGTCGCAAACTCAAGTATGAATTTCTCACTCAGGCAGCTTACTGCCTCTGCCAGGCAGGGAAATGAATGCTATACTCCTGCCAAATCGTGTTGTATACCTTTTTTTGGACAAGATAAATTGTATTGACAAAAAAGTGAAAGTTGTTGGTAAAGTTTGGTATCCTTTGGCAATTAAGGGAAAAAATCTTGTTTCACTGGTCACTGCACAATAAGAGCCCAGTTTGCTCCAACAACAAAACCTTCAAACGTTCAAAATGTTCAGTGTTCTAGTTTTTGGACTTTCTCCTTCGGTTGTGTGTATGAACTCCTCAAATTTCAATGTGTAAACACACCTGATATATCTCATTTTAAAACTCCTCCAGTCCTTTAGGCCTAATAGCTTTTATAACAAAGGAAAATTGGAAAAACTTTATGTATAATTTATATACACCCACAAAAGTTGCGAGTAATTTGCTCATGGAACTTGTTAATCATGGAAAATAATCTGATTGTCGTTATTTCTCTTAACGTAACAATACCTGAGTGCCATTTGAGATCTTGGCTTCAACCTGATTCCATACTGACTTAACCTCACCTTTGCCCATGCCCATCACTGCCTCACCACAAGTCCTTGTGTCCTACTCGGTCTCCCCCAGCCTGAAGTGGGAGAACATGAAGAAGGAGCTGGAGGCCTTTGCGGCCATGGCCACCTCCTGTAAAGGAGGGCGCATCACCATTGAGGAGTTTGCCAGTTTCCTAAAGCTGCCTGTCAACCCAGCCCTCGAGGAACTGTTTGCCCTGTTTGACAGGGTGAGAAACATGTATATCAGATATTGAAATTTGGCCTTTGTACTGTAGATTTGCAATTATATTCATATTTGTGGCATTTAGACGCCATGTGTAAGCATGTGGATGTTTTTCCTGCTGACCTTTTGGCCCGGTTTAGAATGGGGACGGCACCATAGACTTCAGAGAGTATGTTATCGGTGTGACCATCTTGTGTCGACCAGCCAACACCGAAGATGTTCTGCGCATGGCTTTCCAGGTAGGAGAGAAATACTCGATGATGTCACTGTGTGCACCACATGAAGAGTGGTATAGATAGGGTGGGCTGAACTGGGTTATTCTAACACAGTGCACGTTTTTACATGTGTTCACCTAAAACCAGGCTACTTGAGTAAGTTTTAATTTATATCACGCCATTCTTGGTAAGCTCTACGCATTGATGCAAAAGTCCCAGGAGGGCAGCTGTTTCTGAGATTCTCAAGGTACTTTTTTGCCCCAAAAGTTTCCTCTGAGGCAGCACCTCTTATCTATAACCACAGCCCGGGACGCAGAGCCGCCTTACAGATAACACTGGGGGTTTTAAAACACAGAGATCTGAGTTCTGAGATGCCTTACCACACTATATACTTGTTTAAATGCACTATAAAAGGGAAACATTAAAAACATAAGAAAAGATAAGGTTAATGCTGGAAAAAAATGGTAGAATGAGTCATTTCAGATCTGTTACCCAGCAGAGGAGGCAGTTTGTCAGAGCCGTGCCAATACTGTAGGAAGGAACAGAGGAAGCTTTCATAGAGTCATGGATAATGTCAAGCCAACAATGTGTGTCTGTTGTGAAGAACTTGGAAGACATGGAGTTCCATCAGTGGCCATAAGGTCAAACGGCCTTTTGGACAAACAAATCTGGTTCTTTGCGTTTTATGGAACTGAAGTGACTTTTATTGTTGCTAACTAACTAATCTCGGATTAACTGGACTTGACTTTCCCTTGTACTGTGTTTCATAAGCTTTTGTCTCCCCGTTTTGATACTTTAAATACTTGCTGTGTTCATTGTGTACTTTTTTTTTTTATCTGGTAGGACAATGCAACATGGTGTTTTAAGTGAAATACAATTTTCTTCCTCGCTGTCTTCTCTCATTTAGTTGTTTGACACAGACGAGGATGAGCGAATCACCCGGGAGGAGTTTTCTGCTCTTCTGCGCTCGGCTCTGGGTGTATCGGATCTGAACATGGCCAAGCTCTTCAAGGAGATTGATGCTGACGGCTCTGGCTTCATCACTTTTGGTGAGCGGACTCAGGAAGATCTAGCTTGTCGCTCAATTTTGAGATCGTAAAGCTTTTATGGATTGCCTCTGGGAATTTTTCTTAAGAAAAAAAAAATGACTTCCCATTAACTGAGTCATATAATCACTTACTGTTAAAATGAGCATGCTGCATATCACTGAAATTACTGGAAATCCTTATCTAGCTCAGCCATTTTCTTAATTTTCCCAACAGAAAAATAACCTTAACGTGAATAACCCTGAGTTAAAACAAATGGAAATGTGTTGTGCTTAGATTCCAGTCATTCTAAAATAAATATCAGCTAAGTAAGCATCAAAGCAACTTTTTCTCTGGACATAAGTTTGGCAGTAATATGAGCAAGCAAAGAAATGTGTCATATGGACCTTGATAGCATAATAAAGCTGATAAAGAACACAGATGAATAAAGTATACTTTATTTTCTATAGTCTATAGTCTATACTGTGTGGCAACCGCAGGATCACCTACTGTCAGACCTCATATAATAAGAAACATAAATGATGAAAAAAAAAGAAAAAAGAAAGATTAAACAAAGATACACATCATATCAGTGACCATTTATTGTGTTCTTCAGACAAAGTACGCAGACCATTCAGGATGAATGGAAATTATAGCAGTGCAGGTTAAATGAAAAGTAAACACTCAATTTCTTATGTGTGTTTGAGTAAATAAAACTATATAGATCAGTAAATGTTGCCTCTAAATGATCTGCCTGAAACTGAAACATTAAAACATCTTACAGACAAATGAATGACAAACAAATAACTTTCAGTCATGTATGTTCATCTTTTTACTGCTTATCCCCTCTGACTTTTTTATTTTATCTGTAAAACACAAATAAAATTCTAAAACTGCCATAGAAATCGCTAAACAGTATACCATGAACTTAGTGAAGTTTCAGTATTTGCTTGAGGATGCTTGAAGACTAAATATAGGCATCTGATATTTATTGTACTTTGATAGATAAAAGAGAAGAAATCCTTGTACGGAAATAGCAGTGATCTGTTTGGAATGGGAACATGTGTAATAAACTGTGAGATGCGTTGTTTTGGATGTATTTCTCTGTATATTATTTTTAACTTTGCGCGTCCTCAGTTGCCCCGTATCCTTAGTGTCCTCTGTGATTTCTCAGCTGAATTCCAAGCGTTCGCCATGACCCACCCTGAGTACGCCAAACTCTTCACCACCTACCTGGAGCTTCAGCGATACCAAGCCCTTCAGAGGGCGGGTGCAGATGACATGGAAGTGGCCAATCACAGCGGTTCAGGGGACACACAGGAAGACAGCACCTCCGACAAGAAGGACGACTGAGACCGAGGACGACCACAAACCGCTCGACTGCACCGCCAGACTCACCGCTGTGTCTGCTGCACTGAGAAGGCAAATGCAAAAGTGTCTTTCACACTAACTGATTTTTAGAGGACTGAAATCTTTTACCACAGCAGAGCCATATTATAGGATGACCTGTGCTTGCCTTTTTATAGACATCATTTTTAGAGTGCTGCTATTGTCAATTTTTAGTGCCTTATAGAGATTTCCAAGAGCTATTGCCCCAAGCCACTGCACCAGAACCAGAAGGATCTGTCAAGTTTTGTGCATGTTTCTGTCTTGGTTATCCGTTCAGCAGACAGAATAAAAGCAGTTATTCATTGCATAAAAATGAAGACTTCATTTGCAAAAATGGATAGTCATTCTTGAATAGATTTTAACTGACTGCTGTATGTAATGCTTCACATAATTTACTGTATCTAAAATCCAAAATTATGTTGCAAAATCCACTATAGCCTATACATTAGCCTACAAGTATAAAGTTTTGATTGATAGTCTAGAAAACATTATTCATAGGAATAGATGTGTAGATATCCACTTGCAAATGAACTCTTCAGATGTGTACAGAAACTCCCATCTGGTATCTTACATCTTAAAATGTGTCACGTTGGCAACCAGCTGTGTTTTAATCGGCTAACCCTGCATATTGATTAGAATTCATCAATGGTGATAGTGTTTTATGATCATTATCAGAAGTTGTTTTTTAAAAAAGTAAAAGTGAACTGCCTCATCCCATCATTGATGTGAATATCATTCTGTATCCTTAGCCTACCCTAGCTTGGATTTAGCCAAACTTAGCATTGTCTTCCCTCCCCTAAGTTTATATGAATTATGATCTTCTGAATGCCAAACCTTTATTTAAGGAGAGTGCCCCCATGCTTCTGTGTTGTGGTATAATTAGTGTGTGCTTTATTAAGATATACCCAATCTGGCATCCCACAGAGGTCTGTATTGAAGCTATGTCTATGAAAAGCGTACATGCTGTTGTTATCACTTTTTTCCAGCACTCAGGGACACAGACCTTGTAAGACGGCTGTATAATTAGCCAAAGGTTTTGCTTTGCATGTGTTTCTATTTGCATTTCTATTGAAGAGCGTTGTTGCTGAGACAGCAGCATGTCTGCACAGCTTTAAGTCTACTAAAGCACAGCAAGCACTGAAAATAGGGCAATTTGTGAGCAAAAAGGCAACGGTTCCTGTTCACAAGAGCATATTCCACGGGGATATGCTTTCAGATTAACTAGCTGCATTGTTATTTATTTAGCAGGGTGCATTGGAATTATGTGAATTTTTGTTAACACAGCAAAATTTGCTTTTTGAAATAAAACAACAGTACAGTTTTAACTCTCTCTCGACTTGTGTTTTTGTATTTCACTGTGGGGAAATGAGAGTTTCACTGAGTGCAGCGTGTTGAGTCTGCAGCCTCCTGTTCTCCAAACCACCACCAGGTGCCAGCAGCCATCCACTGCAATCTTTGTGAGAGGCAGTTTTAGAATTTCAGAGTACAGACATCAAGGATATCACTTCACTTTTTTGGGTTATGGTTCAAAGAGGATGGTTTTGGTTAGGGGTAGGGTTACAGATTTAGTTTACAACACAAGTAGAAATTGGGTTTGTGGTTGCTGTCAGGGAATAAATCATACGGACAGAGGAACAAGAGTGTGTGCGCGTGTGTGTAAAACAGCCCAAGAATCCCCTCAGGAGTCATTGTCTTGAGTGAACAGCCATTGGTAAGTATTTTGCATGTATCCAGTGAGGAGGATTGTTCCTGAATAAACTCAACATCATGAACTAGAGTCGAGAAAGTGACCACAAAACACATTGAACTGAAGAGTGGAGACAGGCATCATTTTGCAAAGCCAGTGGCTTGCTGCAAAAGCTTATGTCTATGAATGGCAAATGTTTACATCAAGAAAATATTAGATTCTTCATGACTGAACTCGTGCACTGAAACGAAGCAAAGTGTGATATGAATGATTTCAGGTACAATATTAATCTTTCATGTTTCCATGCCAGTGGAGGATCAAATGAATCTGACATCTTGCACAGAAACCTTTTCCCTTCAAGAAAGCTGTCAATTTGTTCAGAGCAAAGGACATTACATCATTCAAAACTTTGAACTGCAATCTTAAGAAAAATACCACGCTGTTATGAATAATAATTGGTCCTCCTCAATGGCAGAAATGGAACTGTTTGAAGAAATGTCTACTGCAATAGATAATGAGAAATAAACTGTTCAAGTGTTTATAGATCTAAAAAAGAAATTGATACTACTGTTAATAAAGAAGCTGGAAAAGTATAGCATCAGAGGGGTACAGACATGACTGAGTAGCTATCTTGAAAATAGATATCAAAATGTCCAAATAAAGAATGATAAATCTGATTTGTTGAAAGTTACATGTGGGGTCCCACAAGGTTCAGTCTAAACTGTTCATACTGTACATAAATGATATTTGTAATGTGTCTAAATTGTTAAAGTTTATTTTATTTGCAGATGACACAAATCAATTTTGACAGATTTGGAGCATCTTCTGGAAATAGTGGAAAGGCAATTGGGATTAATTTATTGTTTAATAATAAGTTATAATGAAATTTAAATAAAACAAGATTTATAATATTTGGTCCTAGACAAATAAATAATGAAGTACAGATTATGATAAATAATGTTGCAATAGAAAGGGTGTATCAAAACACATTTTTGGGTGTGATAATAGATCATAAACTATATTAGAAACCGCACATCAAAATTCATTGTATATATTACACTGTTTCCTTATAGCTGGATACATTACTCACGGTGTGGAGGTATGAAGAAACACCATCCATCCATCCATAATTTGCTTCCAGACTGTATCCAGAGGCTGTTTGAAATTAAAGAGAGTCAGAATGAATCTGGGGAAATTTGTATGTTTAAAAAAACAAGGGTTAGGACAAATGCAAAAAAATAGGTGTATAACAATCAAAAGGCTTGATTTGTGGAACAGTTGTGACAAGGAATTAAAAATGTGTACTGCACGTTATAAATGATAATAAAAAAAATACTTAAAAATTAAAAACAAGGCAAACAAACTCAGGTGTTGCACTTGGGACTTGACCTTTAACCAATTCCTCTCAAAATCAAGTCAGTTTTTCCTTTCCTGACCCTCAACACTTCCAACAAGTTTGGTCCAGATCGGATCAAAACTGCTTGAGTTATCCTGCACGCACACACACACATACATGCACAGAGAGAGAGAGAGAGAGAGAGAGAAGCAGGACCGAAAAAAATACCCCCGCAGCTATAATAATCTTACAATTTAAATTGCAATCCCCTTTGACTTATACGGACTATAGAACAAGAGCACCTATGCCATTCTTTAAAGGAATGTTCACTATGCATCTTGTTTCCTTGTTTGTTTTTCATTCTTTGTTTCATTTTACCCTCTTATATCTACTCAGGTTTGGGCTGGAGCCAATCCCAGGCAGGCACACTCACATTCACAGCTATGGGATACTTTCAGGCCCCGGTCTACCTGACCTGCATGTCTTTGGACTGCAGGGGGGAAGCTACATGAACGCGAGGGGAAACAGGCAAACTGGACCAGGACTGCCTCGCAAACCCAGGACCTTCCCGCTGTGAGGTGACAGTACTGTAAGACTAATGTTAGAGTAGTTCATCTGTGTTGAGGCCATGATGTCCTGCAAATGCTCACCTCATATATATTCTATTAAATACATCATCTGACATGAGTGTTGGCACATACACACACAACCACACACACTTTTACATTCACACAGGAGCCCAAGATGAACGATGGAGAGCAGGACGGTTCATTAAAAACCTGCTGTTAGACAGACTGTGATTACCAGCTGTGATTTCCACCTTCAATTTGTTTTAACCTTTTCAAACGTACAGAGCCCCATTTCATTTTAATCACAATTGATGAGATGGCATAGAATCAATTAAGTCACGTTGTTCCCGCACTTGTTTTTCTTCCTCACCCGCAGCTCCTGCTCTCCTCTTCTGCTTTTTAAGCCCCTTTCTCTCTCTCCTCTGCATGGCTGTTGTATATTGCTGTATCCATTTCAGCCCTGCCTGGGGTGATCCTGTCTCAGTAGATTGTGGGAGATATACATCGGTAATCAAATTTGGCCTCCTCGGGTCCTGAGAGTGAGTGAGCGGCCTGTGTTTGTGGACCGAAGCTGAACACAGGCCTCATACGGATGGGGGACTCACGGTGCCAAGCTGGAAGGAAAGGTCAGAGCCGACAAGCCTGGCTGCTAATTGATGTGGCACTATTGAATGCTTCAATTTCACCAGGTAGCTCGGCTCACTCAGGCGAGATGAGGATGAGTCCTGAGTTCCACTCCACAAGTTAAGATCCAATCAGCCGCTATTTTCTGTGGGGCTATTCACCCAATATAAGTTATTTAAGAGTTTGACTTTTAAATCTGAAATGTTATGTTTACAATAACACATTGTAACTCAGTTGGAGGCTCTAAGAAACGTATTGCCACAAAACAACAATCCATTCAGTTGTGTACATATAGTCCTTATATGAAAACATCACACAAGTGACCCAGTAAAGCGCAGACCGCCGCCAAGGTCTCAGCTGGAAGTTACGGCCCCGTTTGCCCTGTGCTGCTACACCCAGATTCGACAATGCTGTTGTGATAGGACACGCCCGGCCAATCAGTGTGGGAAGTTGGCCTGTGCCACTTTGACCCATGACCAACCTCTCCATTGGGTTTTGTGATGTTCCATGAAAGCATTTGGAGACAGTCTTGTGTGTGTGTGATAGGATACGTGTCTTTCAGCCAATCAGTCCTATGACCAACTTCCCAACCAGTTTTTGTGATGCTACTTGGATGCATTTGGAAACAACAGCCCTGCTTGTGCTAAGCCTGGCCACCTTTAGGCAATGTTCAATAGATTACAAAATGTGGTTGCCATCAGACACACAACTTTCAGCCAATTAGCATGGAAAGGTGCAGTGCTGCCTTGACCCATGACCGGCTTCCTCACTGGGTTTGGTCATTTCACATGAGTGTGTTTGGAAACTATGGCCCCATTTGTGCTAAGCCCCGCCCATTGTTTACTTTGGACCCAAAAAGTTCATCACTTCTTCATTGGCCCATGACCAACCTTTCCCCACCAAATTTATACAAATCTGTAAAGTACTCTTTGAGTTATCCCGATGACAGATGGTCAGATGGACAAACAGGGGTGATCATGTGACCGCCTGCCAGAGGTTTCATCTCCTTGGTGGAGGTGATAAATGGTGGTGGTATTTGGGGGGGTGGTCTGTAAGGTAGATGGGCTTCTGAGAAAGTGTGTATAGATGAACACCGAACACGATGCGCATCCTGCATGTCCTCTGAGAAACCTCTATGAATGTAATCAAATTGCATTCAGAGGGACAAACTGCCCACATAGAGATTGTTACCTGCATCTAGAAATGCATTACATCAAACTGCTCTTGTTATCAGTGGACTCCTGCAATGAATGGAGAAATTCGGGGAAGGAAAAGGGTGAATGGGTTCAAGTAAAACTGGAACCCAAGGATGTTTGAAGGATGTTGCTAAAGGTTGCTGGCTAGAACTTCTGGACCAGCTGTGGAAATCTGGATAGGGAGAGAAAACGTGAGTCATGTTTAAGGTACTCTCTCGCCACTCCTTCAGTTCCTGATTCAGTACCTTTGAGCAAAGCACTATGTCACCTCGCACTCACCATAAGATTTTTTGTGTTTTGGTCAGCTTACCTTGGCTTTAACAAGGTTCCTCTGATACAGCAAAAATTATATAATGAAACAATGTAAAATGGGCTGAATAAAATAAATACATAGATTTGTCAAATTAATTTAGTTGATTTAGATTAATTAATTATAAATTAATAATGCATAAAAACACACACATAAATGCATATAAGTAATGACCCCTGTCTCTGTGCATCACACAATTTCTGACGGTTAGTGCCGTAGTTGAGCAGCCGCAGCATGATGACAAAATTCTGCTCGGCCCTCTGAATGCAAAATTTATCAACAATGATAAGAAATGTATGCAAATTAGTGGCAGTCAGTAATATGCTTAAACTGTGAAAATCAAATTTGTATGGCAAAAATGTTGACAAATTGCCTGTAGGTGAATGTGCATGACTTGTCCAGGTTGTTTCTCTGTCTTCTGCTCAATGCATGCTGGGATAGGCTGCAGCCCCTCATGACTCTGAAAAGAAATAAGTGGTTATGGAAAATGGATGGATGGATAAATCGATAACTGATGTCTGTCTTTGAGGGTAAGTGTGTCTTATGCTTTCCCTGCTATTTATTTATTTATTTACATTTAACCCCACCATTCCACCCAGTGCTTAATTCTCTCTAGATTAAGGTATTTTGCTGTTAATCTGGGTGGATGGGAAGAACATGTTCTCTAGCACCTTGGTGTCTCTCTCTTTTCTTCCTCTACACCCACCCACCCACACACACACACACACACACACACACACACAAAACCCAGCACCAGGACACAGCTTTCAACATGCATACATGCACATTTATAGACTCACCATTGTCCATTGTTAACAATTTTCAGTGAAAATTATTTCGAGATGAGATGGCTCAAGGCTGGCTGCTGAAAGATATCAATGCTGTTAAATTGATTCTGATGGGTGTGGACTGTGTTGATTTTTATAGTAAGTATTGATACTAAGGATTTTGCTGTATATACAAGTGCAATCATGAGTGCATGTACTCACCCACCCAAACATCCATTCACAGCCACCCAACACCCACATACAAACACTCAAACACATCTTGCACCACCGCTGACTCCTGCAGTATCCAACCTGGCAGGCGTTCTCCTTGCTCAGAGTTCAGCCCTTCAGGGAGAGCCTCAAAACCCCATTGTTAACGTTTCCTCATAGCACAAGATGACACCTTGCTGATTTCCTTTATTCTATTATTCTATCAGAGACGTGATTGTTCTTCATTTCCCATGTGATGGTTTGGAAGAACAGTGAAGGTCCTTCTGAGGGCAGAAGCTTTGGGAATGGTTCGAAACATCAATGGTCCCGATGTACGTTCACATAATTTTTTTTTTTTTTTTTTTCGCTCATTGTTCTGGGAGTTTCACATCTCTGCCAGTGTGAATGATTCTTTTCCAGATGTCGGTTTGGAAGATGGACAGTGACTTTTCCTGTGTAATAGTTCAAGGTTGGGTCAATGTGAGGTTGGAGAAAATATTTTCATGAAGATAGATATTTTGGCATTAATGCTCATGTTTTATAGATTTCAAAGAAATTTTATATCCCTGAATTGTGCATGAAGAGCACTGAGTCCGACATAAAAAAGCACGTTTAGTCATGGTGATTGACGAACATTGAGGAAAAGTAGGGATGGTTTATGAAACGATGAAATTTGTATGTCTTACAGCAGATGTGAGCTATGGATTAACCTAAATTAGATCCATAGTTGGCAATAGCCGGCTTTGATCTTCATCCTGTAACCCTTTTTTCCTCAAGGATTCACAAGAGGACAGACAGCAATTATGCCTTGTGAGAGAGCTGGAAGAAAACTCTGGTCTGCAATCATCCTGCTGTCAAACCTCCCCTTTTTCTTGCCCTCTAATTACCCACCACTCACCTTGTGTACCGCTTGCTGTTTCGCTCATTCCCCAATCAATAAGGATTCGAGACGTGGGACCTTCTTCTTGCTACCAAAACATATACTTCTTTGAAAGAACAACATCTACATTTGACCGTGTTTGAACAAAACTTCCTCATGCCAAACTATCTTTAAATCTCAGTGTCATTGTCAGGAGTAGATTTAAGGTTTTATCTGTCCTCCACATTAGCACTGAATCTCTCTGTATCACCTTTGCATGAAAATAAGACGAACTGTGATGAGGAAACTGGTCAATAGTGACATTATCCCCATTGATTAGTGCACTTCTGCCAAAAAACAAGTACAACTTTTTCATAGTTTTGCCATAGCATTTCAGGTAATGTGGTATGAAGGCTCACAGGCCATTGTGCCATACCACAATATAGTGGCATCGCACTAAGGCTGCTGGCCATAATACCATGCTACATGCAGTGCCGCTGTGCCATACCCAGAGCAGTGTGGCACAATGTGGTATTGCAAAGAAATTGCAATAGCATACATCGATCTATAATCATGCACTTAATGGTATTATTTAGATACTGGCCAAAGCTGATTGTGTTCATGGCAGCTGCCAGTAAGAAGCGGTATCCAGTGTGACGTACCAGTCAAACAAAATGGCATACTGTTTTTTTTAAGCGGCACCTGTCGGTAAGAAGTGGTATCTACCAGTGAAAAGTGGTATCTGACAGTAGCATACCAGTGGAATGGGAGTGACATACCAATAGCCACTTTTCGTTCTCAGCGTCACTCAGGAATTGGATGGAGTTTGGCTTACTGCTGAGCTTCTTGTGTTACTGGCACAACACTTTTTTGCACACAGGCCACATTTTTTAAAGTGGTACTTGCCTCCAAGTTAAAAAAAAAAAGATAAATAAAAGTTGCTTTCCAAGACTGGACGTCTGAGTCCTGCTGATTTATTCTCAGTGTATGTATATGTGCAGCTTGGGTAGTGTAAGGAATAAGACTTAACATTGCTGAGGCGCTTAAATCTTTACATGTATCATTTAAGCCCATGCTGAGAAGCTTAATTACACCAAGCATATAGTGCAACACTAAAAGATTTAAACCAGGGAGCCTTAAGGGGTGGAGAACAAAACAAACCCCTCTCCTTGCTAATACCACCTAATCACCATGTGGCTGTTACAATGACCTGGTATATTTTAAGTGCATGGAATAACAAGGCAAGGCACTGCCCTGCTGTGAGCGACACTTTCATTTTTTATATGTCTTATAACCAATGTCCTCAATGTCCTTTGCACCAGTTATGTTTGTGAGGCTGCGCTTTTGGTAAGTACTTGTTTTGTTGAGTTCAGTCAGTTTGTATGCATGGTGTAAGGCATGATATGGAGTATGAGAGAGAGAGGCAGAAACATGGACAGAGATAGAGACAGAGGTAGAGATTTCCGTTGTGACCCCAAGTGGATGCCTTGGTCAAATCCAGGGGGTTGTACTGTCACCGCTTAGAGGCCATGTCTTGTCTCATTAGCCTCTCCTCCTGAGGTCAACGTGTAGCCCAAGGCTGAGGAGAAAAGAGGGGAGCATGGTGGATAGAGGTCTCCAGGACGGTATGCAGCGAGAACAGGGTCAGTGGATGATAGAGATAAAAGGTGAAGGATGACATCATTCTGCCTTCAGCGGTCCTGTGCACCTCAAAGGGTAGGGCATGGCTGTCAGGGTTGAGGGTTCAATTCCCACTTGGGCTTGCCCGCTCTATAAGAACTGGAAGTGCGTACCGGAAGAACTTTGGGTGAGAAGTGTCCGGTGTCCAACAAGTGGCGTCTGCTGTGCTGCTGTTGCCTTGGAAAGCGAAGAAAACGATGATGACTGATGTATTAAGATTCTCTTAATTGTAATTGCAGACCATATCAAACAGGTACAAGCACAAATCACAACAAATTCACAAGAGCTCTGCATACAGTATCATTACTTTTACAAAAACACTAAAAATACATATGGATATGGAAATGATCCAAATATACTTCGCGGCATGACACAAAATGCAGAGGGAATACATTTAAGTCAAAAGAAAACAACACTAATAACACATTATCCATACTTATTACCTGGTCCTTTACTTTACCATCACTACAGTTATTCAATCTTTACAAACAAAACGTCCAAAACCAGCCCTCTTAAGGTTTTATGAAACAAGCACTGGAGAGCTTTAAGAGGACATTCATTGACTTTAATGGGATGAACTGATCAACCATATCTAATAGAAATCGTTGCCCTTGGCAAAAGCTGGTGTAAAATTCAATTACACATGGAACACAGTGCTTTTACCGCTTCTTAGAAAACTGTAATTCAATCTTTTTAGTACGGAGAAGAAACAGATAAATAAAGTCCAAATTAAAACAGTTTTTTAAAAAAGTTTTCTTATAACATGTTCAATTCAACCACTAATGTAAAACGTAAACTGCAGAGAAGTCTTATGTGTCTTGTATAGCCCATGCTGAATCCAAGCACTAAAACAAGAACAGAGTTTGGTTGCCAAAATCATGACAAGAACAAGCTCTATATTAGCCTTTTTTAAATAAACACGCCTGTTCCATAAAAGTAATTTGCGTTGAATATTTGATTTGTATGTAAAATCATCATTTCATGTTCCACTTCCTATGGATTTATCTGAGTATCAAAGCGCACCGGACTGATGTGTCTGGTCGCAGACTGAGGTCTGCAGCAGAAGCGCAAGTTTTGTGCGCACTTCACCTCAGACCAGCAGCGTACATGCCAACTCGGCATCAAACTGGAGAAAAAGTGCTCAATTATAAAATATCACGTGGGAGAGAGAGAGAGAGAGAGAGAGAGAGAGAGAGAGAGAGAGAGAGAGAGAGAGAGAGAGAGAGAGATTCACAAAGAAAGGAAATTATGTATGACTGAAACCTAATAAAGAAAAAGGAGCAGTGTTTTTGGTACTAACACATCGTGATCAGGTCAAC
>OMLF01049037.1:0-13544 GCA_900302615.1 Holocentrus rufus | reverse complement strand
AGCCGGCGGGCGGAGAGCAGAGACACACGAGGCTGCTGAGTCGCCTGGAGAGAGGGAGGAAGAAGCTGAGGAACATCCATGTGAGTGAAGAACCACAACAAGACCTTCAGACCTCATCTTGTTTTTCTTCAGCAAGGTCAATAATCTGCCAGTGGGATGAGATAATCCCACTTGTTTCCAATGCTAATCAACTTGTTTCCAGAACTTTCTTGAATCAAGTGTCATTTTCTTGATCCTAGTGGGCTGATCTGCCTTATTCTGCCTTGTTTCAACACATTTATACTTGTTCCCAGAAAAACTCCTCAAACAAGTGAAACTGCATTGGAAACAAGTGGGATTATCTCATCCCACTGGCAGATTTCTTACCTTGTTGGAAGAAAAACAAAATTTGATCCCTGAAGATGAGACGAAATATCTTAAGATTTTTTTTTGCAGTGTCGTCTGTGTGCACATTTACATTTGTGAGTCTCATGAATGAGTTTTGTTCAGAAATTACAGTCACAAGAACTGAACAAGAACTTAAAGACACAATCCATAACTGAGCCGTCTGATGCAAAAAAAAAGGGTTTGACGCTGGACAAAAATGTGACAGAAAAGTGTGAAAATCCTAAAAAACAAAAAACAGTGCCATAAGGGAAATGGCTGCATTGTATTTATTTATTTATTTATTTTTGTAGTGCTGAAACAATTTGTTGCTTAATTGATTTGTCGATCAAAAGGAAATGAATTGGTCAATCATTTGCTCTGACTGTGCATCACCTCTGGCTGATCTCGTCCCTGCAGAACGACACGCGCTTCAGTGGTTTAAGATCATGAGTTCATTTATACATCAGGCACAGAACAAAGAGAACTGTCACGGGTCAATAAATGATGCTTTTGAATAACGGTGCAGTGATGTCAGCTGGAGTGAGTCAGAGGGAGCGTTTTCTGTCGAGCCCTCAGGATGAAACGTTCCTGAAAGCAGCAGCGTGACGCGGCGATGTTGCCTTGTTTTGCATCAGTCTGAGCTATTTTTTTCCCTCCTCTGCTGTTCGACCTCAGAGCTTCGACTCTCCAGTGCAAACCTTGACTACATAAACTACTTGAGTCTACTTGAGACTTTTTTGAATTGGCATCACACACACACACACACACACACAGTGAGTCAGGGTTGGTGTGATGTTGCAGGGCATTGAGAGGACAGATGGACGAATAAATCAGCCGCTGAAATTAGAAGCTTTTACAAAACGTTGAAGTTTGTCCGGTCTGAAGGCGAGCGCTGACTGACAGGACCGCGGCGCTCTGACGTCAGCCTCTTGTCACATCTCAGTAACTTGTTCATGTTTTTGTATGCAGCGAAAATCTGTTGTGTCTCACTCCCAAATGTGACAAAATATGCCAAACCGTTGTGTAACCTCGTCATGAATCAGAGGACGAGAACAGACAACAGACAGAACAGACAGAAATACACACTGACACAGACGCTGCAGGAGCGGACAGGACAAGTTCACCAGGCCAAAGTTTTCTCAGTTTTTTAAGACAAATCAAAAACAGTTTTGACGGCTGTTGACAAGATGTCGTCTCATTTTCACTGCAGGATTGATGCAGATTATTAGTGCTGCTGCATCAAAATGTATTCGACACGAAAATGTTTAAGTGAAAGGAGACCGTGCACGACTAGAGTAAAATAAAATAAAATAAAATGCATGTTCAGGTAAACATGGGAAGATATGAATCCACATATAGATTCAATGTAAATGTAGTTTGGCCAAGAAAATGACGCTGGAAAACGTTCTTGAACTTAATTCTCCTTTAGAGCAGATACCTCTTGGTCGATATCCTAATCTGATTAAATTCATCAAAGTCCCTGAACTACAAACTACAGAAATGCGCATATTTAAGAGACATATTAAAGTTATTTACTGTGTTTTTCAGCACCCTGACACAAACCGCTCATCACACAGCTGCAGAGACATGAATCATCTGACAGGAACTATGGATTTAAAATGACTTTCTTACAAACCACCTGACAAGCTGAATGAGTCCAGCAGGTCCGTCTGCAGTAATAAGAAGTCTTTCTTAGCACAAGGAGGCGCTGGTTAATTTCAAAATAAAATCAACTAGACGTCCTGAATGAGATGTGGTTCGGTTTATTGCAGTTTGTTGATCAGTCGAGCGACGGAAAATACACAGCTTGCAATTTTGATGATCGATTGTATTCATTTATTGTGCGAAAAGCCCAAACATTTGCTGGTTATAGCTGCATAATATTAGAAAATTTCCTCTCTTTTCTTCGTTCATATCATTATAAAATTTATACTTTGGGGTTTTTTTGGCCCAGACTAAGGAAGCAATTTGAAGACATCACTTTGGACTCTGATCACTTCCTGTTAGCATTTCTTGTTATTTTTGATGCTTTATAGGCCAAATAATGAATCGTTTAATCAAAAAAGCAGAATATATGATTAGATATGAAACAGTCCAATCAGTGGCCATTCAGTATTGAACAAAGCCCTGTGTAATGAATCAGGACTGAAGCAGGATTTGTGTCAGGTTTATCAGGATCGCAGCACCAGATCCCTCGATGTGAGACCGTGTGTCTGCGTGGGCCGGCCGGCCGCCCGCAGCAGAGAGGCTGTGCTGGTGTGTGTTTGGTAGTAAGGCTCAGATGTCCAGTCACGCTGACGGCCTGTCGGGAGCGTCCGGCCCACAGAGGCGCTGCGAGTTGTGAAACGCGCTGATGGAAAGGCCGTGGAGTGGGCGTGAGTGAGTGGTACGTTTGACGCTTTTCCCCTCGTGCTGTCTCAACGCAGGGCTGAGCTTTGGTTCCTTTTTTTAAACAGAGAGTGGGATCTGACAGGATGTGACACAGTGTGTGTGTGTGTGTGTGTGTGTGTGTGTGTGTGTGTGTGTATCAGAGTTCGACAGATGAGGGGTTTTTTGTCTAATACTGTTTAGACTGAAGTTACGTATAGGTCAGCAAAAAAATTTCAGGCCAAAAAATACAATTATTTTGAACATCTTCCCAACATTTTATTCTTCTCAGGGCAGAAGCATCATGGGACACTAAAACTCTCCACTGAATCCAGACTGATGAGTTTATTTTAGTGTCAGCAGCTCTTAAAAGCAGAGAGATGCACTCTGACACAGTTTAATGTCTTTCAGTTTTAAAAACTTAGAATATAAATTTTTAATTCTACGTTGTATCACTCCACACTGAAGTTATCAGATATGACTAATAATTAATTTAGAGCTGTGATATGTTGAAGATAAATCCATCACTACTTTATGATGAAGGCCTGAAGTGGTCTGTCAGTCTGACACGTGGCTGTAGGCAGACCGGTTCGCAGCCTCGTCATTTGCTCTCCCACATTGTTTGATGTTGTTTATGATTTGTGTTCTGGTTGTGAGGGGGGGTTTAAGTGGGAGTGACATTTAAACGCCACATCAGAAACACTATTGCTCACACGTGTAGGTTGTTGAATCATGACACATGGCTGCATGGATATAGATCCTGGAGCTGTAGGGTGAATCTTAAAAAAACAAAAATTTGTCAGTGTTCAGGGTTTGTGTCGCAGTCGCATCATAAATCCCCAAGAAACCATCATGGACGTCCATGAGATGACGAGATGTTTAAAGGACAGTTTAGAGAATTGTATCTGTACACAAAAATACAAAAATATCTGTATCTATCCGCCTTTAATTTGTATATGTGGAGGCGGATGAATACCGTTTGTCCGTTTGTTGTTGTTCAGCTGGAAATAGTTCCCAACAAAACCTTTGGCTGTGGATTATGTCGGGTACCTGTGTTTTTGTTTTTGGAAAGAGATGACGAGTTCTCAGCTGTAAATTTTTGACATTCTGATCTCGACAAAACAAAACACCCTGCCCTGCTGTGTCGGGGCGGAAGGAGACGGACTGGAAACCAAATCACACACAAACTCTAGATGGACAGATTGTGTTAGGGGTAAGTCGGAAAATGTTTTTTTTTTGGGGTGAACTGTTCCTTTTAGAGAGAGAGGTGTTGTAGATGATAGAAAAATAAACATAAGGTGAGAGTTTTTCTTCCAAAATAGACAGATATTTGGATCTTGGATATTTGGATCTTGATGCCTGGACTCTTCGTTTCGCCGCCCGGCCCTGTGGTGATGCGAGCAGCTTGAAGTAGAAACAGTTTGTCCTGTTTTCCTGGTGAGCGACAGCCCTCGTCTTCTCTCTCCTGTAGCAGCTGATTGATTTAGCGCTCTTACTCAGCCACTCTAACCTGTTTTCCAGGAAGCTATTTCTGATCGCGGACTCAGAGCCTCTGAGGCTCGACGGTCCCGGTGATTCACGGCCGGAGCGGCGTGCGACCTGTGACTCAGGGAAAACATTGTTGAAACGTATCATCAGTGCGTGGTTTGGTCTGCACTTTACCCTCCTACTGTGACTTCCCTCAGCTCTCTAGATCTGCGTCACATCCTCACTTACTGATGGACGTGCGTCAGCTGGTCCTGCAGAGGACTGAAGTGGGGCCAGTTTAGGGTCTAGAAGCAGCTTTCTGCCGTGATCACATGTGAAGTGCTTTTGATGTGGCTGCACCTTTTCCCCATTGTTCTCAATGGGTTTGAGAGCGAGTGAGCGAGCGTGTTGGTGAACTCAAAGTGTCAGTGTTGCATCTGCCAGGGATGCGGACGTGAAACTATGGCCGTGCAAATGCATGGCCTTTACAGCCGCTTTAATGTTTAATGTGAACTTCTTCTTCCCTCTTTGTACTGCTGCTGCGTTCATGTTCTCCTCGTCAGCTAAGACTTCCCACCATGAGTCATAAATTCAACCTGTAGTTGAGAGTATGAGCACAACTCCAAAAAAATAGAAAAATCAATAATGGGTGATGTTTTATCTGTGGTAGGCCGCCACAAATGAATGGATGTTTGGGAAACACTGCGGCGATCACACTGGGGAGCGGAGGAAACTGTGGCAGGAACATACTTCCAACATGTGATCAGTGTCTAGAGATGCAGCTCAGGTGAAGATGACAAGCTGCTTGTTAACAGACCGAGGGATGTTGAAACTGTTGGAACTGTCCAACTTTACCGCTGACGCTTTCATCATTGCAACGTGATCGGCGCCTCAATCGTCTTCAAGCACCAGCACAGCGATCGTTCACGTCTCCTGAAGTTTTATTTTCAACAGTCCCTAGCTAGCTAGACAGATAGATTGCAAACACAGAGTGATGTCACGCTTCTCGCGCTCTTGCTCTGTTTACAAGTGATGCCCACAGTGGCGCCTAGCGGTTGAGTTTAACAAAAAAAAGAAAAGATCAAGTCCTATGTGATCACAGTGTAAAGGCTGTTTTATGCTTGTAAGACGTGTCAGCAGACGTTCATAAAACGACAGAGATGTGTTTATGCTTAAACGAAGAATAAAACACATAAAACAGCCTTAAGAAACTCAGCAGCTGTAATGCACGAGTGTCGTAAGATAAATCATCTACAGTGTTTCCTTCTGGATCAGAGTGGAAAAAACCTTCGACTCTGAAAAGAAAGATTCACAGTATGGTGGCAGTGCCTCTGTGGAGTTTCCAGAGCTGTAATAAAGCGCCATGTGACAGTAAAACTGTTCGCCGGGGCTGCAAATGGAGACGCAGCTGGTCTGAGCCGTCCAGGTAAATAATGGATTTCCAGGCAACGCAGACGGCCGAGCGGCGGCTCAGTGACAGAAATATTCCTGTGTTTTGTCTCCGGCGGCCTGTGGAAAATCCTCCCTGCTCTCGGGTGTTTGCCTTGCTGTTGTAAAACGCAGGAAGAGCTCGCCGTGTGTGTTTGGGTGGAAAGTTTGGCGGGGGATGCGACAGGTGGCGGACCCCGCGGTGCACGGGGAAGTGTGAATGAAGCGTGCTGCATTATGCACGAGGAGTCGTTTCGTTACACAGCTGACTGTCGGCGTGGCGCTTCCCGAGCCACGGCTGTTTCTGTCGGCCGTGAAGACGCTGTCTTCCCTCTGGGAGTCTCACTTCTCTTTTTTTTGTTTTTCTGATATTGAGCCTTTTTATTTGATATGTATTTATTCACCTTTTATGTCTCATCTCAGTGCTTTTCCTTTCCTTATGACACAGAAAAATCTCCATCCGTCTGATTTAGTCTTCAGTGTTCAAATCTTGTTTTTCTTCAAACAAGGTCAATAATCTGCCAGTGGGATGAGATAATCCCACTTGTTTCCAATGTTAATCAACTTGTTTCCAGAATTCTTTTGAATCAATACTTGCTCCCAAAAAAATTCCTCAAACAAGTGAAACTGCATGTTCTTGATCCCAGTGGGCTGATCTGTCTTATTCTGCCTTGTTTCAACAGATTTACACTTGTTCTCAGAGAAAATATTGAAAAACTGCATTGTGGGATTACCTAATCCCACTGGCAGATTTTTGACTTTGTAGAAAAACAAGATTTGAACACTGAAGATGAGATTAATGACTTGCTAAAATCTAGATTTTTTGTGTACAGTCTGCTGCTTATTTGTTCATTCATCTGTTGGTTCATGATCCATTAGCTGTAATTTCTCACCCATGAGTGGATTTTCCCAATTTTTCAGTGAAATGATGCGTTTCACCACAGCATTTTTTCAAATTAAATTCTTACCACTGACTGGCCCGAGGGGGCGACGCCACGATTTCCGGGTCAAAATTAAAAATTTTAATACCCAGTCGTACCTCCCACAGCTCAGATCCGAGTGGCGCTGCACATCTGCAGCCGTCCACAGAGCCGCCTGCAGCGCGAGGCAGATTGGATTTTCTTCACAAAGATCGTCGTGCCTGAGGCTGTTTTTATGTTTACCGAATGGCTCAAAGGGGGATTGCATAATTTACAATAAACCAATACAAGGCAACACACACACACACACACACACACACACACACACACAAATCAAAACTAAAAGACTAGCCGACAGTGTGAAAGGTCTAACAAAATGTATTTTAACACGTTTACCTTTTTGTTTATGTTGTTATTGATTGACACACTAATGCCACAGTCAGACAAAACACACACACTCTAAATCCACTCTATACCCATTCATCACATTGCCGCTGTCGAAGTCTTCATCTGCCTTACACTCACACCACAGACAATTCTTTCATTTCTCTCAGTTCTTTATTGAATATAATGCGCAAAAAAATAAACTGTGAAAAAAAACAGCCACTTACAGAACTGATCCATCTTGTAAAATAAAAAAAATAGTCACTACATCTGTACACATTCATCTATTGTTTTCTTCTAAAGCAAATAGAGCAGTAAAATCAAGTTTATTATAAATTGTTTTGCACCAGTGCACCAAAAAATATGAAGTGTTTTGAGAAGTAAGAATACAAGAATAGAATAAGGGAAAAAAAGTCAAATGAATGAATGTCTGTGTAGACCAGATGGAAGAAATGTGAATTCAGGGATCTGAGAACAGTGTTTGCTCACTATAGAAACTTGTGCAGCCTGCAGTTTGTTTCTGGCTGAGCTGTGTGTGTGTGTGTGTGTGTGTGCGTGCGTGTGTTCGCTATGATAAAAGAGGCCTGTTTGCCTCCCGAACACCAAAAGAGGGCGAGCTTGTCCTCTGCCAGGCCTGCAGTCTGTTCCCTGACCGCTGACCTGCTCCGCTCTGCAGGATTCACAGCTTTTTGTGGAGGGCCAGACTGACACCTCTGCACCCTGCTGCTGCCGGCTGAAAAGATGATTGTGGGCTGTATTGATATCTCTGAACGCAGCTGAAGCTTTGAAAATCTGGCAAGGACAGTCTCATCAACATCCCACCTCGCCACAAACCGCCTTTTCTTTATTCTCCCGAGTCATATCTTCTTTTTTATAATAGAAAAGAAGAAATCCAAGCTGAAATAGACGGTGAATTGACTGATGCAGACTGATACTCAGCCTCTAATTTGAGATGAACGAATTGTTAAAAACAAAACAAACCCCCTCCGATAAACTTTAGGGTTCTGTGCAGTGTTGTGCATATGAGTTTCTGTGCATGTGTGTGTGTACGTGTGTGTGTTTGTACGTGTGTGTGCATGGACACAATTTTCCAAAACCAATTTTCCTGCAGCTGAAGAGGCAGTTTTATCTTAAAAATAGATATTGTGACCCCATCTCCCGTGGTCTGAAGGTCCGTCTGCAGAGCTGACAGACAATCAGCTTAACTCTCGGACTCGTCTTACAGCAGAAAACATCCGGTCAGAGCGAAAGCAAACAGGCTGCATCTGAACAACGACTTTCAATTAACTCTGCTGCTCCTTTCTGCAGCTGCATGATTGGGATTTCTTTGACATAAATTGCGTCGCACATAGACAAACCATGATTTATTTTTCAATGTCTGAGATTAAGCTGTTGTTCAAAATTACACGCAGGGGGACTTAAATGAGATTATAGATTTGAGAGAATAATAAACCCATTCATATCTCAGCATTGCTCATTCAAACGATAAGAGATGAATGTATTATCCTCATCAAAGTCTCATCTCATTCCCACTCCTCTCTGTAATTGCACGTATTGATTATAAAGTCCAAACTTTGAAAATATTACTTTGCCTGAACCTGCAATGTATCACCGATTTTCTCATTACAAGCCCATTCATTCAGTTTGTCACAGGATGCGGTGATTGGAGTTTGAGTCATTTCTCAGAAGCAGAGCGTCTCCAGAGATGAGAATAAGTGAGATGGCTCACTCAGAGTCATTTCCTGTTTGTGTCACATGGCTCCAACTTTCTGACACTAAATTGGTGTTTTTCAGACAAACAAATCGTCAGCTAACTGTTGACTCCCTGCTGCAGAGACACTGCGAAGCAACAAATAAAGCTGACCACGCCCACTTATGAGACAGGAAGTCTGGACCTTTTTCATTGGATTGCGCTCAAGTCATATGGTGTTTACTGGTAGCAGCATTTAACTTGTAAACAACGTTAATGTCAAGATCCAAGTGATAATTACAACTAAGAATGTTGTATTTTTTGGAAGCACTGATATTTCCAGCTGGGAGTTAAATAATGTAGAGGTCTCTGACAAATAGTGACCATTAAATAAATCCAAATTTAATGCTACTTTTAGCATGTATTTTAATAAGTAACTCTGCCTTTCATAAAACCGAGCATATTTCAATGAATTAACTGTTTACCTTTAGACAAGCACTTGTTAGCTTACTTTACTTCCCTGTTCACTTAGTTTACTTTCCAGCTGTTGTGAACACCTCCAAGTCGGATTTATCTCTAACGTCCTTCCCATATGAGGCAATGGTTGAGTAAAAAAAAAAGAAAGAAAGAAAGAAAAAGAAAGAAACAGAGGTATGAGAAGTGGAAGCTAATATTATGAAGCCTAGCCCTTAGCAACTGAAAAGAATGCAAGCTAAAGCTAGCTAGGTTAGCTAGTTAGCCTAGCTTAGCCTAGCTTACCTTCCAACTCTCCAGGTAAGCTAGCTGGCCTCCTGATCATGATCATGAACGCCATGATCATGGATAAATGAAAAAAAGTCTTCATCTGTGTTTTTTCATATAAATGTATATTTTATCAAGGGTCTTTCTTTGCTATATAGCAATTAGCTAACGCTGCAAAAAAGTTGTTCTTCAGTTAGCCAAACCTATTTGAGATTCAACAATAATTTTCTGACTCCTTCATAATGAAAACTGCCAGTCATTGAAAGTAAATGTTGGCAGTTTTATTTACTTTTGGTTCTTTTCACCCTTGTGTTCAGTTGTTTCTGTGTCCCGTCTTATCAGTAAAGTGCAGTTTTAGGATTTTCTCTCTTTTGAATAAAATGAAAGATTTGTTTGCTGAGGACCGCACACCACTGAACACTTTTGAGGAAGCTGTCTTGAGCTTTTTCCCTCCATAAATCCCAGCAGTCATGATGATTATGATGGTGTATCACAGCAGAAAACCAGTATAACCAGTTGACACCACATATTGTCTGTCACTCCGACCCGGATCGTTTTGTGAAATTGGGACCTAACTGTCTTCATGCTGTCAGTTCCCAACATTTACCCCAGCTGTTTTATATGAATTTTAACTGTGTCGTAATGTAATAACGTACTGAGAAAATGTTGGATGCATTTGGATGAATGTTGACTGTCAAACGCACACTGGGATTTTGCTGCATCGTTCAATTTGGAAATCTAAAGTAATTTCCAATTTACTGACCAGCCATCATACATTCATTTGGTTTAGTTTGAGAGCCACTTAATAATAAATGATCGATTAAGGTGGGCTGGGTGAAAGGAGAAATTGATAATTGATTGGTGAGGGTTACACATGTTTATTGAAAATCTGTCACTTTTAGCTTATGTAACGCACAAAAACACGTTTCATACATGCAGTCCAGCGCAGCACAGGAGGGAGTTGTGCATGTGTTTACTCATACATTTGTCTTAAGTCAAGACACACACACACACACACACACACACACACACACAGTGGCGTATTAAGCAGCCTTATTCCCGCAGGGCTAATCATATCAGGGCACAAGTCAAGCAAGTCTTTCTGAACATCCATTAAGCTGCTTCGCTGCACCAAATCCTCCATGAATTACCCACCATGAAATATTAGCTCCATAAATTCAGACTGCCATCTTATTAAGCCTAATCCCTAAAAACAACACGGCGCGGGGCGGATGATTGGTGCCTCCACCTCGCCTGTGTGTGTGTGTGTCTGCATGATATGAGGGGAGAGGAGCGCAAAAACACACACACACACACACTGAGTGATGTATAATGAAAGGGAGTGATTTGCTGATGTGTTGCTGACTGTGCCTGCCGTGCTTCACACTGTATGTATGTATGTTTGTATGAATGTATGAATGTATGCATACTGTACCTGTGTCTGCCTGTGTATGGCTGGGGGAGCGAGCGAGCGAGGGACTGATGGATGGAGTGAGTGAGAGAGAGAGTGAGTCGGCTGATTTGTCAAAGTGTGGACGAATCCAATGCAGAGTCTGAGGCTGTAAAAAACTCAGCGAGTCATTCAGTCTCCTCTTTTCTGTTCAAATCTTGTTTTTCTTCAAACAAGGTCAAAAATCTGCCAGTGGGATGAGATAATCCCACTTGTTTCCAATGCAGCTTTTCAAGAATTCAGTATAAATATATTTTATACTATTTTATAATATTTCTGGGAACAAGTATTAATCTGTTGAAACAAGGCAGAATAAGGCAGATCAGCCCTCTAGGATCAAGAAAATGGCACTTGATTCAAGAAAATTCTGGTTGATTAGCATTGGAAACAAGTGGGATTATCTCATCCATTCAAAAAAAAAAGTCAGCATGCACAGCTGCAGATGCTGCGGCCACTTTAGGTGCTGTCGGGACAATCCAAGTTGTTTCCATTTTTATATCCACACAAGGTTTGTACAAGGCCTTGAAAGTTTTGAAACTGCTTAATTTGAGCCGTTGCGTTTTCTAGGTTAGGAATATTCTTGAATTCAAATATACTGTTTGAAAAATGCTTGATTTTCAGCATAATCTGGTGTTTGGTGTCTCACTACACAATCACTCGTAAAACATCTTTAACTATTTGAATAGATCCCATGCTCTAGAATTAAGCAAGCATTAAATAATCCTTATCAAAACTACAATCAAAGTTAATATGAACAGCTGGTAAAAAAATAAACAAAGTGACACTATACATTGATTGCTGTGGGTATATAGGAATTTATTTTTTGCAATTGCATGTAAAATAAAAATTTAGAATCGATTATGAAATCTTCAGAAGTCTGGAAATTTTGGTTTAGGTACCTTGAAAGTGCTTGAAATTTACTCTCGGGAGGCTGCATGCATTTCTGCATTTCTATTCATGGTGACATGGGGCTTGAGCCTATCCCAGCATGCATTGCGCTGAAGGGATGGACAGGTCACCAGTCCAAATACATTTATGTTTTATAACTATATTTTATCTGCCAAAGATAAATTACTCTATTTACCACATGAGGTGAAGTTCTTTATCACAGTTTGTCTTCAGTGTCGTGATCGACTTCTCTAAATTTAGTGTAAATGTACCTTTAATGCTGTGTGGTGTATGTAGTTGTGTGTTGAAGGAGCATCATATCACTCCTCTGTTCACTGTGCTCTGTAAACGGCTGAATGACAATAAATCTGCCTGACTTGATTTGAGAATGTAATCCAACCGTCTATAGGAAACCAAAACACAAGGGATTATGGGTAGAAATGCATGTTGACATCTGATAGCCAGCGGTTGCTCGTGCCTGGAACGCCGAGCATAACAACAAATCCATCATGCTTAGCTGAAGCTGCAGGGGCTGGATCGGGTTTCTTTTGACTCCCAATTATCCCACATAATCCCTATTTAATATGTCTATTGTGATCATGAATATTCATCCGTGTCATTAGTCTCCATAACTCATAAAAACCAATTATGCTGCTGGACCTCTGGCAGTTTATAGCAACATCTTGACCATTTCCAACAAGTGGCCACATAACTGAAATGAAATGCTGCAGTATTCCCCCGGACGTCCAAACTGAACGACTGTGGAAACTGAAATAGAAACGTACAGCTATAGACCATTAGCTCTGACAGGCTCTCTTTATTACAGCCAACCAGACAGGTGCTTTCATACAGACAGCCACTCTCCTTAATCTAAACTCCAGCAGAGTCTTTGTATCTGATATCATTTTTCCTCAGAAAAACTTTCTTATATCCAATTTAGTGCTGAAAGTATCGACCAATCATGTATTTGACTGACAGATTAATAATTTCCTTCATTTATCAAGTAAAAATGTCTGACTCCAACTTCACTAAAATCACTAAGATCACTAAGATGCTAAGATTATAATCACAAGGTGCAGCCCTGATCCACCACATTTCTGTGGATTAATGCGACAAGATATTATTTCGTCAGTATGATTAAATTATTCAACATGCATCACCAAATTATCAGTGTAGAGAAAATTGGTCCTGACTGCTCCGTTGATGTGTTTTATTTGTGATCTACACAGCTTCCAAATACTGTTCTTGCAAACAAACAAGCAAAACAAACAAACAAACAAACAAATAAAGATAATGCAAGGAACGCCCCTTGTGGCTGAATCAAAGAGAAGGCTAGAAAACAGAGAAACATAATCACAAAACGACTGCAAGGCAACTTGGAATGAATTTCAATCGATGCATGTTTGTGCTCTTCCTAATCTTAATCTTAATCTGATGACGTAGCCCTGCCAGTAAAGTCTTTTTCATTTTCACAGAGATAGCAGCCTCGCAGTACAGTTCTTGAGATTTCCGCCTGATCTTCGCTCTCCACGAGATCAAAATTTGGGTTTTCCTGGACTGAGGCTCCACGCCTCGCGGCACCCGGCCGGCTCTGCCCGTGCCAGTCAGCTTGTCACTCACCCAGTGGGTGAGCCGGCCAGCCGGCGTGCGAGGGTGCCAGGGCCGGGAGCCGCTGCCAGGAGGGACGGCTCAGCCTCCCCCGTCTGCGGGCTCCTTGCCGGGCTATGAATGCTAGCATTGCTGGCCTAATTAGCCCGGGGAGAGGCCCAACAAGCCCGCTACAGTTCAGCCACTGACAAATATCAAAATAAAGCCTTGTTCAAATTAGCGAGGCGAAGTGAGA
>OMLF01049036.1:0-12159 GCA_900302615.1 Holocentrus rufus | reverse complement strand
AGGAGAGAGGCAGGAGGTGGAATGGAGCAAACAAAGAGATGGAGTGACAGAGGCTGAAGGAGACAGAAAAACAGAGACAAGACACAGGGCAAGACACGGAAACACAAACAAGGTCAAGATAATGTTTGTGGTTAGCAGAGCTTTAGATGAAAAAGAGACAAAGTAGACACCATTTACATCTGGTACGACTAATTGCTGTTTTTGTCTGACCTGAAGCTCTTTTATAGAATTGTAAATCTGAAAAGGCTTTGAACAGGAGCTTTTTCTGGGTTCCTGTCCTTTCTGTCTTTTTATCATGAACTGGGAGTTCTTACAGTCCAAAATGCCAGTGTTGTTTTATTAGCATGTTGTTATTTTACTAAAATGTTTACCATTTTTTAGCAATACCACTGCAAAGGAGCTGAAAACAATTCATTTTTATAGATACACATAGTCCCTCTATATAGTAAACAATTTTATGAAGAGTTTACCAAACTTTTGTGGTGATTTTTCAGAGTGACGTGGTTTAGCACCACTGACTTGCGCTAAAATTGCTAACAAATGCTAACAACTTTTGCCTCCAGCATCCCTGAAGCAAGCACCTTTGGAATGGACAGAAACGATTCCCAGCTCATGGCAAATTGGATAATGTAGGTGTCTTAAAAACCTGAACTGTCCCTTTAAGATTGACTAGCACATGTATCCACTCTAGTTTTGAGTGCTCAAGTGGCTGGCAAGCTGACTAGCATAGCACAGCAATAGTCTCACATACACATACACACACACACACACACACACACACACACACTCAGACCCTGCTGGGCAGAGAAAAGCTGAAGACGATGATGTCATGACATAAACAATAGCTCATTCAGCTTGGCGCTGGTGGTCAGGAAGCTAGTCCGTGCTTAAAGGACAACATCTGTAGACAGGCAGGAGGAAGAGAGAGAGGGGGGGTGGAGAGAGAGAGAGAGAGAGAGAGAGAGAGAGAGAGATGACATCCAGAATCCTTGGTTTATCCTATAACTCATACTGAGCCGTGGAAGCACCAGGAGAGTCTGAGAGCAAATCCCAACAGTTAGCTGAGCAGATCATGACAGAGATCTGTGCATCTATTTGGCATTCCAGTGGATTTGTAACTCTAGAAACCGTGCAGAGGGGGCAGAGCTGCGGAGAACAAGCCACATGGATTGTATACTAGCCAGCCAGACAAACTATAGCCATAGGTCAAGTTACGAGGTTTTTCCCATATGGTTCCTGTTACCACTTCCCCCTTCAGTGGCTCTGCACTGGCTTCCTCCAACCCCTTTAGTGCTATTAAGGTAATTAAATGTAAGAAAGTATTGTCAGCTGTTGCTGTGTATCCCACAGTTCTTTGAGGTCTATGCAAATACATTCTATATGGGACCAGAATGATGTACGGAGTGAAAGACAGTTGACGAGCCAAACACTGAAAACGTAACAGCACAGTGTAAAGCCTCTCCATTTCTGATGAATATCACCTGGATAATCAAGAGATGAGGTCTGTTATATCACTACTGTTCACTTGTTTGTGGTTTCCCTACTGCTAGCGTAAATTTCCAGTGTTAACCTCCCACATAAAATGACCACACTCGCCCCACAAGACTGTTTCCATTCTAAAAGGTTTGATATCGTGCTTAGACCCTTTCTTGTTTAATGCTCGTCAGTACAAAGATCATCTTTCTGACTGTTCAAATATGCTTTTGGGCAACAGGGTTGGGGAAAGAAAGAAGAATGTGGCCACAAACTCCAGGTCTGCTTCACCATGTTGCCGCCTGGGTTTGCCCAGCTCTAAATCACCAGCAACAGGGGAAGGAGCAGTCTCATTCCAAATGCACCAAGCCTGTTTAAACAGGCATAACTCCTACGACAAGTGACACTATAAAGATTAAAAAAGGAAGAAATACACTGCTGCAAGTTTTAAATTTTTTCAATACTTTCTTTGTTTGTTGCTGTTAAATTAATTGCAATGAATGCAGCCATGTTTAAGTGCACAAATCCACTCCAAATGTGCACAATAAGGTTTCCTTATATAATATTATTCTTACATAATATTCAAAAGGATTGGAGGAAACAGTGTAAGCTGCACTGGACTCAGTTTTGCAAGTTCCTCAGCAATGAGGAACTGATTAGGATTTGGGGCCAAGGACTCTGATTCTGAGTCAGCAGCAGCCTGAGGCAGAACAAACGACAGTGAAGGATGTTTTTTTTTTTTTTTACCTGTGCAGCATACTTAATGTTTGTTGAAATAAAGTGGCTGTTTATATGATGGCTCATTAGGCCACCATACATTTAATTGCTTGGCATGTCTTTGTGTGCTTGAATGGGTTTGCATGAACAGAAAGGGCTCCTTTAGATCAGCCTGACCAACCAGACAGTTCACCCTCACCCCCACCCAACCACCCTGCCCCCTCACTCAGAGCCTAGAGCTGGGTCTTCCCTTGTTCACGCCACCTGCTGGTTAAGCCAAGGTCACAGTGTATGACTGGAATCACACATCAAGGCTGCAAGGTCTACACAAAGCCGCCATTGCCTGGCTGTGACAGGACACATGCTAGAATCTGCCATGACTCACCAGTAATCCAAAAATTCACCTGTGTTCAACACATTTGAACTGAAGCAACTGCAGAGTTTCATATCAGGACTGGTCTTCTTTATAAGGCTTTGCTATGTTTGCTCAACAACATGCCCCATTCATAATATCCAAGGCTGTGCATGTAGTGTCTTTCTTCTACACAGTTATCCCTGGCTTGGGAACAGATGTCAGGAAGTCATTGTGGAAGCTGTGTGTTGAGAACGATTGTAGTAAACACAGAACTTGAATGGATAGAACGGTCATTCTCATTCAAATCAACGCATCAGGGTGGTCAGAGCAGCGGCTATTTTTATGTGTAGCGTTGCCATGGTACTAAATTCTGATTTGTGGCAAGTCGCTGAGTGTCTGAGGCAAGAGGTTTTACAGCAAAGCAGTGGAAAGGAGTCTGCTCACTCAAGCTGTCATTCCTGCCACCACACACAGCGGTAGTGTTTTTTTAAGCAGGTCAGATATAAAGTTTTGACATCTTCGCACACTTGAGTAGAAGGAGTTAACATTATTCACTGTTTCAGCCAGCGTCCGTTAACATTAGCCATTTAAAGTTAAAAGATCGCCATTTTGTTGTGTACCAGCCAAAAGACCACAGCCAACAGTGCAATGACCACTCTATCCATTCAAGCTCTGTGGTTGTAACTCTCCAGTAGGAATAACAGAAAGATGTACAATGTGTGTTAACTGCCATAGGAAATTCCACCCATTTCTAATCTGGACCCTATTTTCTCATCCTTTCTCTATCCACCACCAAATCTAGGGAATTGCCTCATGATGCAGTTGACAATATTTTGGTCAGAGTTAAGTGGTATGATGGAAAATTATGAGAAAATAGGGTCTGGTTGGAAAATGCCTGAAATTACGCCTCGCCAACCCACCAAACAATTCTCCTCCTTACCTGACAGAGCTGAGCATGGCTCCAGAACCTTCCATGGCCCCCTGGGTGTCTGTATGGTATCCATTTGGGATGGCCCACCGTCCAGGCTGGCTAAGCACAAACTCTGACCTGCTTGCTGGTATCGTGGTCCTCAGTGGGCTTCCTCCTGCTGCCATAGCTCCAGGCCCAAGGTCATGGCCCACTGTGCTCTCCCCAGCCTCAGCATCACCTCTTGGGGCGTCGGGCCCGGCCTCGGCCCCCTCCTGTTCCTGTACGGTGGCTAGCTCCAGCTCCAGAGGTTCGGGGCCCTGTAACAGCGCCCTCTGTTGGATGAGCGGTGTCAGTGGCGCCTCAAAGCTGACACAGCTGTCCGTCTCATCTGTGAGTGACAGCACGTCCAGCGAATCCAGGCTGCTGTAGCAGGTCCCGCCCCTCAGCAGGGCCGACTCTACGATGCGCTCAAATGTGGAGCTGAAGCCATCTTTGTTGTCCCCCCTACTTTTCTCCCTCTCTTCCTCCAGCTCCCTGTCGTCTTCCTCCTCTTCGTCCTCTTGTGCGTCGACCTGCTCGACAATCTGCTCAAACACTGAGCTAAAACTGTCCTGGTTTTCTCTCCCGTCTCCCTCCTTCTGGACCTCTTCCTCATCTTCCTCCTCCTCCTCCACTTCTGTGTCAGCCTGTTCTACAGTAGTCTCAAAGGTAGAGCTGAAAGTGTCCAAGTGTGTATGCATAACCTCCTCCTCCCCTCCCTCCTCCTCCCCCTCATCATTTTCCTCATGTCCATCTATTCCATTTTCCAGACTGTATAAACACAGAGAGAGGAGAGGAGAGGAGAGGAAAGGTTTTTTTTGTTAAGATTGGCACACATGCAAAGCAGATCACTCACATTCATTGTTTAAATCATTCTTCATTCAGGAAACGTACTGTAGCACAACAAGAAAATATTTCAGCTAGAATAGCCACACTGACAATTGAAGAAAGATGAAAAACCAATGTCCAATTTGCTCTGAATAACTGGAAGAAAATCTCCTCTCATCTGTCAAGTCATTCCATTAATTTGAGAGAATATGAATGTACTACAGTGCTTTATATTGCTACTGCTGGAAAGAAATTCTCCATGAAGTCAGTTTTGTTACAGAATGAAATAAAACAGCTTCATTTTCATATTGTACTGATGTATTTCTATGTATAACATTATAACCACCAACAGGCCAATCTCATGTTTTTAAATGCATTTCATTTTATTCAAATGAACCCCACTTGGCCCCACTCTTTCACTTTTCCTAAAAAGGTCTTTTCCTTTCACATTACAAAGTACTAATAAGAAACAGGTGTTTTTCAGCATAATGCAAACCAGTCAACACTATTCCTGGGTTTCTCCCACATTTTAACCACAACTCCACTGTCATTCCTAATGCTAATGTCCTTTACTCCACAGCGATACTCATTTATAATTAATCTGCACCACTCATTTGTAGTGGCGATTAAGACATTATAAATGCCCTTCTGCAAAATGTATTTATTTATCCCTTTACTTATTCCTGTCAATGCAAAATACAGTAGCCTCTGTAGAAAATATTGCCAGGTAAAAAAAAAATGCCCCATACCATAACAACACGTGCTAGTTTTGTGATCTCTTAGAGAATTGCAGATTAGATTTACTGAGTCGGTAGACTCTTCAAAAATCAGAACATTTTTGCTCTATTTGCCTTTCAGATCATTTAATTGAGGCTTCTGCCTATTCATTTTGTAAGATGCAAGCTGAGAAAAGCATATTAGGCTAATTATCCACCAGAGAACCACACTGAGAACACTATTCAGGATTAAAAGAAATTCAGCATAAGAAATGACATTGCATCAAATGATTCCAAACATAACCGAGTTCTGCCCAGCCACAAAAAGAGTTCAAGTCTGAGACTGGGTGTGTCTGTAATGTTTGTTTGTATCTTGACAGAAGTCTGCTATTGATGTATCAGTGAACTCACCGGCCAGCCTGTCCAGGCTGAGTTGGCTCCTGTTCTGTTGGTGGCGTCTCCTCATTCTCCTTGCCCTCCTCTTCGTCTTTCTTCTCCTCCTCTTCGCGTGTCGCCCCCTCCTCCGCTGAGCTCACTTCTTCATTTGGACCCCCTTCCCCGCTCTTCCCTTCCCTCTTTTCCCCGTCTTCCTCCGCCCATCCATCTGTCTCTCGATTCTCATCACCAGCACCATCTATCATCTCCGCTTTCCATTCACCCTCTCCTTCCCCACTCTTTGCTTCTGTCCTTGCCTCTCCTTGCGCCTCCTCCTCTCCCTCTCTGACCTCCTCCTGTTGTTTCCCCTCGCCCTCCTCTGCCTCCGACTCTCCTGGGCCCTCCTCCGACCCGGCCCTTGGCCTCTCTTGCTCGGCCTGGCTGTGTCTATCTGTGGGCTGGGTGGTGGTTGCGGAGGTGGAGGCGCTGGTGGAGGGCTCCGCTGGGTTCTCTGGTGGGGTGGGAGAGGGCAGAGCCTGCCCCTCCTGGGTCATGTTGCCCTTTGCTGGGGGTGGGCGGGAGTCCCACTGGGGTTGGAGATGAGGACCAGAGCTTCAGATCAGCAACTAAGGAGGCTTTTCTGAAGAGAGACAAAGAGAGAGGGAAAATATCTGTGTTAAAAGGAAGAAAAATAAATCTAGATTAGCAGGACAAAGCAGCAAAGAACAGAGCTCTTACCTTGACAAGAAGTCAAGGTAAGAGGAAAGGGGACAAGCACATAGCTATAGTATGTACAGCTGATGCCAATACAGTTATTTGACTATTTCTAGTCTTAATTGTGATTCACAGAGGTCACCTTCAACAAAAGGGCAGCTATGAGTAAGTGTGTTGCCTGTGTACGTGTATATCTGAGAGAGAGTGTGTGTGGATGTCTGGAACACTTTGTCCTCTACACCAGCTGATCCCCAAAACAGGCCTGAAAAATGAGGGCAGGAAAAGGTAGAAAAAGGAGAAAAGAATACAGGACAGGCAGGCAGGGTGGCAGAGAGAGGATCGTTTAATAAAGCCCAACAGATTGCTGTCAAAGTGATTCTGCTGGCTCTTGCTCTCCGCTGGCTCTTCCCCTATCTGCTGTTCTCACAGATGAATAACTATCTGCTCCGACTCTGTGTTTGTGCCTTGTGCAAATCCACGATCGCCACATGGGGTCTGAGCCTGCAACCTGATGGTCCTCCACTCACCTGCTGCACCATCAGCCCGAGCCGTCAAGACCTCAGTAGGCTTTGGTCAGCTGTGATGTGTATATCGCTGTAGAGCCAATGGGAGGAAACGGAATGCGTGGCTCTTAATTAGTTTTGCAGAGATAGTTCTGTTTGAATTAATTGTTCTTGTTCATGCATTTACTGTGTGAGTAAATTATGAAAATGAGCTTTCTTCAGATCTGGTCTTAAATGAAGAATGTGTGTTACATATTTAATTGGCACGTTAGTCATATCTGGCTTTCATGTGACATCACTGTACATCAATGATACAATGGCAGGATACAACTGGCCCTAATGAAAAATCATGAAAATAGCGTCTCTATGGTACTCAGTAATGAGTTTGTAGAGAACATATTGTATGGTAGATATTACAATTCCTTTCCATAAGGAGTCAACTGCAACAAAATAAAATGAGCAAAAAGTGGAGACGTGTGTTATCTTTAGCACATAAATGAATTGTGTTGGTGGTTTACATATTTTGGCTTCTGACCCTGTTGCAGACTCCAGCCAGTAAGCAGCCTTGTCTACCCAATGCAGACAGTCTGTAGATGCTTTAGGTCTCTTCTCCAATGAATCATCTGCAGCGAGGGACTTCCAACACAACTGCAACTATTTACTGAAAATAAGTAAATAAGTATTTCTTGGCACGCAGAAGCAGGTGAGCCGCTCATCGTGTTGAACTGAACTTCCTGATTCCAAGGTTTTCCCCTGCCCATTCCACTCTATGGTTTTCTCAAATCATTTCTAGCATTTCTGCTTTATTTGGATACTAAACAGTGGAGAAAGTCAAGGATAATGCTAGAGAGCTATGACAGAGCAGAAAAGGATGTGAGCCAAATGTGAAGCCGTGATGTTGCAAGTAGATTAGCTAAGCCCCTTGAGAATGAGAATACCACAGGCCCACTAAATGTTTCATCAAACCAGTAAAAGGGTGATGCAAATCACCCAGAAACCAAAGTCATGCTTACTTGTCGGCTAATTAGAGCGGTGTCTTTTCCTTTTTTAGTACAGGTTTGGTTACCCTTTGGTTTTCACTTCAATGTGATCGTGCAATTGAGCCCCCACTTCCCATCCCTTTGAGAAAAGACTAAAAACCAAGCTCTTCAGTGTACACCTTCTCACTTAATTGACTCCATAATGACTAAAAAAAAAATTCTCTATTCTTCTATGCACTCTATGCATCTTTTCGTAGTGCTTACTTACTGTATAGCACTGCCTAATAGCAGACAGGTCCTGCGGGACCAGAACTTAGCTTTGTATCACTTACTCTTGTTGTGGTCTCCATCTAGTACCTTGCTTGTATTGTTCTGAAATCTCAGATGTACGTCGCTTTGGATAAAAGCGTCTGCTAAATGATAACTGTAACTGTAACTGTAAATTGTACCACAGGAGAGCTCGGAAAGCCAAGAAACACCTTGGATTTATGTTAAGCTACACTAGAATGGTGTAAATTGTCTTTTGTTGCACTGTGGTCTGAAATAGTGAAAAATGTCTTCTGACACACCGTGAGAAACACAGGTCCTGCTCTGCAAATATAATAGTCATGCATCGTGTGTTTCCACAATCCCGTGTGATGTGTTCCACAAGCATCCTCTAAAACAATCTTTCTTCCACAGACTGTTGTTGAAACTGCAACGATCTCGAGGGATGCTCTGATTGATCCCCCAACAAATTCCTTCTGAATGCGAGATCAGGGATTGGCCCACTCATTTTTCAATCTGTTCTACTGAGGCAGAGCATGGGAAATGTTTGCATTATCTATTAGCCACCAAGCAGTGTGCTGTACTGCACTCCATCTGAAGGAAAATTATTCACATCACTTCATGGTACGGGTCGCATGATCACATGAACGCCATGACATGCCTGTAAGAGGAACATCAAAAAAGAAATTCTCTTTATTAATAAATCATTCTCGGATTCATATCTGCTGATCTTCTTTAAAAATTAGTGACTGATAAAATCCCAAACCCAGTTACTAAATATTTTATACATATTTCCAGCTGGATCTACACATTGAAGCTTATATTCATGCACATGCGGTAGGCATATGTAAACAAGCCCAATTTGCATCCATGAGCACAAAAATGCATTTGCACATACTGTAGTGATACACTGTCAAACACACACATGACCAAAACAACGACACACTGCCAGAACGGAAAAAGTACATAGTTATAAAACCAGACGTGGAAACTGGGAATTCTCACTCTCTCTCTGCCTCCAGCCTCCTGTTTGTCCCACTCTCTCTTCTTCTGTCTTACATTGTTTTCTGCCCTCTCACGTTCTCACATTCTAACTTCCTCTGTCTCTCACTCTCATTTTGTTGTTGTTGTTGAGGTAAGTGGGTCTTTGCCCAGGGAAGGGAGGTTGTGGACTTTACATATGAACAGTACGATGAGTCCCACTGCTGAGGGGAGAGCAGATGTGCTCATCCACCTGGATGGATGCAGAGAAAACAGTCAATGACAGAGAAAGGATGTGTGGGGCAATGAGACTGGGGGCTGTGTGTGCGTGTATGTGTACATGTGTTTGTGTCTTTGGGCCTGTGTGTGTGTGTGTGTGTGTGTGCGCACGATGGGCATCAGGAGTGAGTTATTGCATTCCTCTTTTGTCAGCAAAACAGTGGGGGCCTTAAGTCGTATCAATTTCCTTTAATTGCCTCTGGACTATCTGCCAATCACACAATCAACCCACACATACCTACACACACACACACACACACACAAACAACCAACCAAGCAAGTGTAGAAGACAGTGGATAAAAGGCCAAGTTACCGTTATATAGCTCTCTCTCTCTGCCTTTTGCCTCTCTGTCTTCATCTCTCTCTTTGTCTCTCTGCCAGTCTTTCTCTCTCTCTCACTCAAACATACACACTCTCAGACACAGATGCGCGCACACACACACACACACTGTTGGGTAATTTATTGATCCCTGAGAGACAGACTAGCAGTCCACTGGGAGTCACCGATGATAAGCATGATTGGTCTGTACAGAGAGGCCAGGGGATCACTCTGGAAGTCATCAGACTGGTGGGTTTGGAAAAAAACAAAGCAAGGAACACCTCTCTGAAGTGAGCGGCACTTCCTAGAACAGGAAATCCAGTCAAAGCGTGGTGCACGGCGTGCCAAAGCTGAACACGGTTCAACTTGAAATGCTGCACTTTATACTGTTGATGACAAAAAGCGGGGGACTGCGCGCTCACTCTTTGTATTTTGGCTTGTCAAGGAAACTGTCACCTACTGTTCAACAAGTTACTCTGCCACACTAAACTGTAGAGCATGAACGGCATGAAAAAGACAAATGGATAATTTTGCACCTTTGAGCAGGGCACTTAACCCCTAAATACTCCAGCGGAGCTAGGCTGTGGGAGCGTGTTATTAGGAGTAACTGTATATCTAACACGCTTTCACCAAGCCTTCCCTGGGTGTTTTAGTTTAATGAAAGGTAAAAGCTATAGCAATATGGAAACCATCCAAACCAGTGTTGTGGCTCAGGCCACCATGGAATATACCCACTTTAACCTCCATCAGTCCAATTACCACTGGCACAAAAACAACTTCCTCCCTGAGGTAGAAAGACGGGGCAGCATGTCCACCTGGCAAAGTTAATCATTTCCCTGTAAACTGAGCCGCTATTGGCTGACGTGAGGGAGGAGCCACATTTACCGAATACACCCCCACCCACCCCCCTCCGTATTTTTGAATGAGCAGAGCAAACAAAAGCTCATAAAACTGACTATCCACTTGGATGCCTGTTGCAAGCACCTTTTGCTGAGTTCAAGTGCTGGAACAAGTGGCCAACTGTCCACTTTTGACTTGTCTGACCTCATTACCGCTGCACTGCCACCTCAAGTCATTTGAAACCAAAACAATAGCCCTTTTTTGCTCGTGCTCCGTGCCACCATGAGGGTGTCTCACTGAAAGGTAGTGGCACAATATTGAGGAGCGGCGTGAAGGACATATTGTTGGTGCGTAACCACAGCCATTTAAAGGGGAGTTCAAGGCCTCAGTTTCCAGACTGTAAACGGTAAGATGAATCTGTGACTAAATGCACAGTCAACATACAAATACAAAAACCTCCGCCTGGCTCCTTCCGCTGCTGTTCCTGCCCCTCCTCCTCTCACCCTGTCTATCAGAGAGGCGAGCTTAGATAAAGGCTGCAGTCCCATACTATAAATGACCCACTGACCCTGTTCATATATATGCAGGCAGGGTGCAGCGCTGGCACTGCAGCCTACAGACAATAACAGTGCAAAGATATACACAGTCACCATTTCATTATAATGCTGCTGTGCAACACACACACACACAGATGCAGACAGAGGGAGCAACGCTTTTCCTCGGAAACAAGGGGAAGATGGTGTTGGATGTATTCCAGGGTGCTTCCTTGCCTGCTTGCATGTCACAGTAGCATGACCACAAAGCCTCCAACAAGCCACACCGGCCCAGCGGAGCGGAACAGTCAGCCAGCTCCCCCAAATCACCAAGATACGCCACTTCTACGCGGTCAAGGTCAACCGTCCAGTCACATTTTGTCACTCCAAACGCTCACAATGACTTCATCTGGATACACGCCCGCAGTGTTGTGGTGATTTATCTTATTTTGGGCAATTTCACCCGCGCTCTTTGCTCCTTTCATAATAACCGACACAAAGACACACACATCTATACACACACACACACACAATGGTTACCACAATATCCAATATGCCCTTGCTCGCTTTTGGAATTGCTTCATGTTACAAATATTGATGATTGTGCACCAGCATATCATAAATTGTGTCGAACCATATGATGTTCACTCACAATAGGGCGTGAGAGTATAAAATGTCATTTGTGGGTTAATGTGAAAGTGAAAGTGTTTATTTTTTTGACAATATTGTTTCCAATCAACAATCGCCAATAAAATAACTAGAGGCAGAGAAACAGACAGGAAAGCAGACAGAGTTTGGTCTGGACCTGGTGTTGGTGTGTCTGGGTGTCTGACACTTCGATTTTGAGATGAATACATTGGAGAAAGCTGCAGTTGCCCAGAAGAACCAACATTCATACTAGGGAGGGAATTACAATGGATTTAGACTAGACATGTAAATGTCTATAATTAAGATAATAGCAACTTGGCTTCCAAGGGTGAAAAATGAGCTGCTATGAAACACCTGTTTTTATTAAAGCCACCACTCTCCTGAAGAAGGCAAAGACATGCCTAGGCCACAAAAAAATCACTGTAATATTCCTGTAATATTCCTGCAGTGTGTCTGCAGTGTACAGTGCTGAGGTTATAGTTACCTTATGGTTCATTATGGGGTTTTTATGTCCTGTGTCCTCACTATAATAATCCTATGGTCCTACGGGGACTTTTGTTGTCTTATGTGAATCTTCCTAAAATTTATAACAGGATTACTATAGCCCTTGTTCCTTTTCACAAGTGTCTCCCAATAGACTTAAATATACAAACAAACACAAACACAAGACTAGCAAGGCTCA